>CAJQUW010010985.1:207500-335727 GCA_907163375.1 Prostheceraeus crozeri
TTACTAATTCTTAAATTAGCATACGTTTATCATCACAATTGCTATACATATCATCCTTTTGAGATATATTTGCCTCCTCTCCTCATTCGTTTATGACAATCCTTCCTGCTCATTTACTCATGCATACTATGATGATTATGCTCAACATGCGATGAGAGAAATTCATGCCTTTGTAAATGTATCATAATCATTCTCGTTATTGTAATTTGGTTGCCATGATTTCATGCTCATGCCTCAATGTCATCGTACTCATATTTTTGTAAATAATATCATTAATAATATCATAATGTGAATTTCTAATTGTGCATCAGAAACTTTTCAGACTCATTCTAACGCAACATCCGTCGAAGTGCTTCATGTATATCATTCCTCATCGTGAATCAGACATCATTCCTGGTTGTGGTTGCCACATTCGTTCATTCATCCACTCAATTTTTTTGTAAATCTCATCTCTTTTTATGTTACATTAATTATCATTACCACATAACTGTTTGTACCAAAATTTGGTCAATAAACTTTCTGAGTTCTGAGTGAGTTCTGAGTTCTGAGTGAGTGAGTGAGTGAGTGAGAGAGAGAGAAATCCATATTTTCTGCCGGCCCTTGCAAGACGACTCTTAATAATAATAAATAAAGAATGATTGTGGACGTGACTGACCAGATTAAATTAATATTAAAATAATCATCAAACAACATAACTTTTTGAAAGCATGGTTTGAATGATTCCTCCTCTCCTTTTTAAATATTTCAAATCCCGGTATACATTGTCAAAAAAAGTCATGCATTCCGTCATCCTTGCTAACAATATTTGTATCTTCATTTCACTCATCATGGTATTTTCATACACTTTGAACTCATTTCATTGAACACTGCAAATCCATCTGTACATGATTCCATTCAAGTTACGTATTGACTTTCATAAATAGGCTTTTCATTAAATTTTTACCATCTCATTGTCATCTCGAACATGTCATTGGTGCTCATGAACATGTCATACATCACAATTGTAAATTTACTTGGGTATTTTCACATGAAAATAAAACCCCTTGAATTTTGAATTTTGAGAGAAAGAGAGAGAGAGAGACCGTAGAATCCCTGAGCCGCTCACTCTGACTTTCCTACAACCCGTGGTAAAAAATACTTAATAATTGAGAACTAAAGTGTGCTGCTTCGTTTTTGACTTCTTCAGTCCAGCGAAAATTGATGCAATGAGAATGACATAAAAATTTACATTTACCAAATGCGAGTGGGTTAACAAATTGACAAATGAAATGAACTATGAGGGAAGTGGTTGGTCATCTAAAGAAAATGCGTGCGGGTGGTCAAGGGATGAGAGTTCAGTTATACAATGAATAGTTGGTCAGGGAGGGGGCAAGGGATGGAAGAAACTGAAGAGAGAGAGAGAGGGGCGGAGTCAAGTGGATGTCCTAACAATGGGGAACCTGAACATGTGGGCAGTGGAGGTGTTAGATTACGGTATGGGATGGCGTCAGAAATGGACAAACTGAGAATAATTGTAGAAAAGATGACAGGACCTGAAATACTTGGAATTGAAAGAGGATGGACTGGATTAAGGCAACAAGGGAAAGTTACATAATTGGCGAAGGGCCGAGAAATTTGAAAGGAAATGCAGGAAATAAAGTTTTAACATCTACTGCAAATACGAACAGAGCTGTCAAAATTAAAAAATTGTAATTAATAGCAAATGGTGGGAGACAAATGAGCGAAAGGAATAAATTAAATACAACTACTGTAGTTGATAATGCGAAGAGTGGAAAATCCTAAAAGGAAAATTGTTAATCATAATTAAATAGCGAATAGCAAGAAAGTAAAGGGAGCCGTAGAGTCTGAAGGTTTTAACAACTACCACAAAGGTAAACGGAGCTGACGAAATTAAATATTCGTAATTATTAGCCAATGATGGGAGATGGACAGACAAATGAACGAGATAGTGCAAAAGGAACAAATTAAATACAAATGTAGTAGATAATGCGAAGAGTGGAAAATTCTAAGAGGAAAATTGTTAACCATAATTAAATAGCTAATAGCAAGAAGGTAAATAGAAGCATAGAGACTGAAGGATGAGGACCCTATAATAAAAATTAGTGCAGCATTTAAATATGGGCGGCGGAACAGGGGGGGTCCGAGGGGTCGGGACCCCCCCCAATATTTTTTTAAGGGGGTCCAATCAATATCAGGACCCCCCCAATAATTTGAACTTCAAATGAAAGTTGGGGTGTGTCTGTACAATTAATTACTGTTAGCTTCGAATGGTGTATATATAGGCTAAAAAATCCGAGTTTCCTGATCTTCTTTAGTCTCAGACTTAGTTGGGTAACAACTTGGTGATTCATTCGAAATAATTCCGCCGAGTACTAAGACAGCGGTGTACTTTCAAACCATAGTTTCAATCAACACCTGTCATCTATGGAAACTCAAGTGGATAAATCCATTATCCATTCCTGAAACTACTAAAACTGGAATGTTTATTAGACCTGTCAAATAAATCGCCATGGAACCATCGTTTATGCCATCAGTTCGGTATTGGAAAGATATAAAATCAAGAAGCGGAAGAGAATTCTATAGGACGTTGTTTATAATATCTCAGTATCCAAACATTCGGAGTCTGGATCCCCGCTGTTATATTGCAACAGACACTTGACGCGACGGCTGCTAGCCTTATCAACCAAGGAATCCATGTATCAACTCATCGAATGCACGAAATTCAGTTGACCAACTGTGGACGCGTGCGTTGTGAATTTCGACCAATAATGAAGATTAACACATGTGCCTGTAATTCTATTTGTTTTCAGACTGCCTTATTATTGCTTGTATCCTCGGTCTTCACACATTGCCAGCACGGTTATATGAGTCGCTGAAGTTTCATAACTTTCTTGTCCGTAGTTTTCGCTCTACACTTTTATTTCCTGATTGCCAATTTCACACGGTAAGTTCCATTACAAATCAAAATGATGAAATGATGCATTCACATTCAAGGTCAGTGGTACAATATACAGTATGGAGTTAGATCTCCTCAGCGGCTCCAGAGCCTTGTCGCTGTGTCAAATCTGGCAGCAGATTTGACTTACTTCGGTGTGACAACCCTCGGCCCCGGGATTCACTCCTGGGTGGTTGTCTTCAGCGGGAACGTGGAAGAGCTCCGCTAGCGAAGCCGCCGAAGGAAGAATAACTCAAAGGCTTAGTGTACCACTGACTCGGCTATGAAATATAGGATGACCCCATAATTAGCGGCTGGCCACCACTTACAGTATGTTTAAATATCAATCTTAGTTTTCCTCCCCTACTTTGTTCGGATGACCTGTCTGGGGGTAGTGTCGAATACAACAACTTTGACGGTCTACGAAACTAGCAGGCACCCTGATCAGACAGACTATCTGTGACGGACCGGCCTGAGAGTGGAGGCGGAAGTTTAAAGTTGCAGTCGATTCGCCAGCAGCTCCGATCGTGAGATGGTTGTTCGTCTCATCTTGGAAGTAGCTAGCTTAGGTCAAATTAAACAAAAACCTCACACATAATTAATCTTCATATTCTAGAGACATAGATGCTCTTCACTTGATAATGACCTTGAACTTTTAACATTAATCTGAAGCCTAGTTTTACAATTTTCTGATAACTGCCCTCGTTTGATGTATCAGCATTGACTTCATTGTGCTTCCTCTGCTAAGCAGATAATTCAGACCATAATTCTGCGTTTAATATAGAGTGTTACATATAGATTTTAAATTTCAGATGAGATAAATTCTAGGAATACTGCCGGTAATACGCGATGCAGTATCTCTTGTAAATGATATAGGTGTGTTATTCTCCGGAACAATAAAGTTTAGAAATATTTTACATAATGTATCCTCATCAGAAAATCGACCGTCGAGCACTTTGCGTCCTTTGTGCCCTACTCGCTGGACTGTTCGATACAAAGGAATGATGGAAATAGTGAATAATTACGAGGTTATCCTCAAAAGTATGAACGAATTCTCTACGTCATATAGTGCTTCAACCGAACAGAGATCAAAAGCATCCGGAATTCTAAGACAGCTACAGAAGGGTGACACGTACGTATCCATTGATATCTCTAAGTCAATTTTTCAAATATTAGAACAGCTGGTTAAGGTTTCTAGTACACGCGGAGCAAAGTTAGACGGAATTTTTTCAGCGGTGACAGCAACCATTGAAAAATTGGAATTGAGACGTGAGATGATTGGCAATGAGCTAAAAGAATATGAAAAAAGAATAGAAGAGCTTTGTCTGAAACCCCTTACCCTTCCTCGTCCACACAGAACTCCGAGGAAAATTTCCGGTGCAGCAAGTGACTTCAATGCCTTATCAGTCCACCAACACTACCGGTTAAAGTATTACGAAGCGTTTGATACAGCAATGCAGCAGCTAAGAAAAAGATTCGATGAAGGATCTCCAGGCTTGTCATCCTTCTTCAGACTTCTTTACTGGCAGAATGATGACCTGTTCGATGAAGACAGTGAGGTGACGAGAGAGATTATGAGAATTCCGGGGATTAATATTTTTGAGTTGCGATCGGAGATGAAGGTGCTATCAAAAACAATAAATAAAAATTTTGATTTGGAAAGTGTAACATCGAAATTTCAAGAAATGCATACAACTACGCGTCAACTGTTCCCGAATTTTGAGACTCTCCTCCGAAATCTTCTCGTACGGCCGGCATCATCCGTCGAGTGTGAACGCTCATTTAGTGCTCTTCGTCGACTCAAGACATGGCTACGCTCAACAATGACTCAAAAACGTCTAAACAGTGTTGTGCTGTTGCACGTTCAGCGAGATACTTTGGAGAAAATTGACATGGAAAAACTAATTCATAACTTTGTTTCTCGCAACCCTTGGCGTTTGTCTCAATTTGGAAACTGAATACTTGACTTTTCTCTCTCAATTGAATCTCACCTCAATTGGTGTCAATAAATTCAGACGAACATGACTTGTTTTTAATTATTCAAGCAATTTAAAACGAAGGGATCACTGACCGACACCTTTTAATCATATTTTCTTGTTTTCTGATATCGAAGCATCTAAGAAAAATAAATATAGATAAATGATCAATTAAATGATATTCTGATAATTAGGATGAATTCTATCGGTGATCCCAGCCAAAAATTTGGTAGGCCAGACTTGCATATTGTGTCTATTAAAACTAACTGTTTACTTGTCTGTGTATTATATTCTTTAACAGCTATTGACAGAACGATTACTATGTGTAAATGACCCTGTGACTTAGCATTTAACACTTGCAAAACGTGACAAGCCAAAACTTAATAGCAATACATGGCAGTACACAATGATTTTATCGACTAGTAATCGACATATTCCATGTCAAAAGTAATTATATTCATATTTATTGTAGGGCCTGTATGGTTTTATCTATCAAGATAAAATTTTAGTGAGAGAGTAGTACCCCACCAAGTATGAAATTATATCATACAACACGGAAATAAAGAGTCATCTGGAAAAATTCATCAGAAAATAAAAGAACCCTATAAAGGTAGACTTTTGAAGATACCATACAGTAGGTAACAAACAGCTGCTTAGTCGATAACGAAAGCACAGCGATAATTGAAAGATAAACTAACGTACAAGTAATTCATTCAATCGCACAATAATGCATGCAGTAGGTCTACAGCAGAATACAACATTCTACTGGACTTGTACATGCACATTGGACCCCCCCAATCAAAAATTCGTTCCGCCGCCCTTACATTTAAATGGTCTAGTAGAAGAGCTTACACTGAATGTGGAGAAAGTAGAGGGTAAAGACTAAGCCTTGGAAAATAGTGGCTAGTGGAAGAGAAAAATACATGCAACATGACTCTCAGCACTACGAATGCCTACAACGAAAAAAAGACAAGATAAACAGAAAAGAGTGCTATGAAACACTAAATACAAATACAAGTGGTTACTTGTGATAAAGAAAGGAATGGAAGCAAGAATCGATGTCGCTGGGAACCGGAGTGGAAGCAATACTAGTAATAACTGCGGATAAGACTAATTGCGTAAAGAGGGGAAGAATTAAAAAACTGGATTACCAGTTGAATGACACAAGATGGATAATTAGGTAAAATGCATGTCAATTGAAAATCTATTGACGAAGTTGTTCATTTAAGTTTTTGGAGCGATAGAAACTGGGTCTCACTTTGTCCTTACCGAAGATGTTTTGGGCCACGGAGACGATTTGATGGCAGCAGTCCGAGTGTGGAAGGATCAGATTGGTTTTGTTGTTGGAGACGGAGGAAGAGAGAGAATTGAGGCCTTGGGGGTAGAGGGTCTGGAATTCGGCGATGATATTTGCTTCCTATATTTTTCTTTTCTGAGGGTTAGTGATAACTTTGAGTCCGATGAACGAGAAGTCTTCTAAGTTGCATAATGTGGAGAAGTGATTGGCTACGTGATTTGATGAGTTTCGTGCGATGTTGTAGAGGTGTTCAGCGATTCTCCTTTTGAGGGGCCTGCCTGTTTCGCCAATGTATCTCAAGCTACAGAGTGTACAGGTGATTTGATAGATGACGTTTTGCGTATCATAAGAGATGTTGTGGTTGATAGCATAAGAAATGTCCTTGCTAGGGTGTGAATACGATAGGGTTGTTGTCGTGTATTTGCAAGTCTTACATTCTCGGTTGCATGGATAGTTTCCTGTGTTCCAATTGGCGTGTTGTTTGGTTAGGGAGGTGACCTTGTTCTTGGCCGTTCGGATCATAGATCGGGTGTAACCTTGCATTTTCCAAACTTTCGATACTTGCTCAAACGTATGCTGGAAAGCAGTTTTCGTGGAGCTGTGTGTTGCGAAACGCATGATCTCGGAGAAGACAATTCCACGGAAGGTGTGTTGCGGATGATGGGATGAGCGGGATAGGACCATGTGGGAATCCGTCGGCTTGGAGAAAAGTTTGAATTGCAGGGTTCGATTTTGAATGTTTACTGTCAGGTCGAGGAAATTTACTTCAGTCCCGAATGACAAGGTGAGCCGGATGTACTGATGCATGGAGTTAAGTTTTGAATGGAATTCTTTGAGTGATTCTTTTCCATGAGGCCAGATGCCAAAGATATCATCTTGATATCGTTTCCAAAAGGAGGGTTATTGCTCACAGGTGGTGGTGATGGCATTTTCCCAGTTTGCCATGAAGAGATTGGCGTAGGAACCGCCGAAGCTTTTGCCCATGGCTACTACATGATGCTGCAGCCATCTTCTGTTATTAAAGATAAAATCATTAGAAGTTAGGAGTAGTCGGAGAATATTGATGAGGGAAAGGTCTGGTCTTTTCGGGTTCGGGTATTGACGTAGGAAGCTGGAAATTGTCTGTATTCCTTCGTTGGTAGGGATGTTGGTATATAAAGATTCGACGTCCATTGTGAAGAGGATATCATTTTCGTTGATTTTGGTTGTTCTGAGTAAGGCTATCAGATGATTTGAGTCTCGTAGGTAGCTGCTTTGGAGTTCGCAGATGGGTTTGAGGAAGTGGTCGATCAAATTGCATGCATTCCTTGTAGCAGACCGAGTATCGGAGACTACCGGTCGACCTGGCGGCATGCCTGGTGTTGGCCATTTGCTTTTGTGGAGCTTCGGTAGGAGATTGAAGGTTCTGTCTTGGTAACGAGTTGTGGGGAGGAGAAATGTGAGTTCTTTCTTAGTTAGAAATTGACGTTGATGTAGATCTCTAAGGATGCGGGTTAAGGAGGTTATAATTGCGGGGCTGGGGTCATTGTCGATCAGTCTGTAATAATCCTGCTGTTGAAGTTGCCTTTCTGCCTCTCGTTCATATTGTTTTGTTGCCATTATCACCCACTTGCATCCTTTGTCCGAAGGTCTTATTGTAATATTGGAATTATTTTGCAATCTTGCTGTTTCGTTGCGGAGACTAATTGGGAGGTTAGCAGTTGAGTGGCATTCATGTGCAGTATTGAGTATGGAGCGGGTTGCCTGCCTTAGGCGTTCAGTTTTTTCTAGTGTTGGGGTTGGAATCATTTCCAGCGATGGAAAGCGGGTATTTGGAAGTGGGCCAAAACGTTGGTTTGGTAGAGGAATGTCTGGAAGGATTGATTTCCAAAGAACTTTACGGATGAAATCATTGACTTCATGTCTAATATGGTTGTGCAGATTGACATTCGGCGTAGAGACAAATCCAGGGGAGAGGAGGAAAAGTTCGTAGGTGTCATTGGTGGGAGTGAAGTTGGGGTCCAGGATGACTAGGTTGAGATACGGTAGTGCCTTGAGCTTTACGGAGTTTAGTTTAAATAATTTGCTATGGTTCTGTAAGTGTTTTCAGTGGTGGCGGGGCTCCAATCGTGGTCAGCAATGGCAAAGTCGAGCTGTGCAGAAATATGCAAGCATGACGAGGGTGCTTTGTTGATGATGTAATTGTTCAGCTCTTGGCAGTTGGATTTCTCCTCTTCGGAGTAGCTTAATGCGATGCCTGCTAAGTGGACAAACCGCTTGGCATTGGGAAAAAGTCTCTCTGATTCTTTGAGGATGCCTTGGATAGCTATGCGGTTTGAGGTTAATTTGTTTGATCTGTCTTTGGCACTGATGACAATTATGAATTTTTCTACTTTGAGATAGGTATGACTGACTGCTTTGAGAGATTCACGGAGGATGGAGAGTTTGCCTTTGTTGTGTGCGAAGACATAGGTATCGTCGTGGATGAAGTTTGCAATGTTCAAATCGCCGCAGATTACGTTCTTCTGAAGATCAAATGCGAACCGCTGTTGTATTTGCGATTTTCTTGCAGATTTAGGAGGGGTAGCAATAGGGGTTCCAAAGAGATCTAGTTGGGAAGTTGAAATGACTGGAGAAGTAGGGAGTCGCTTGCGTTGTCTGAGTGGATCAGGGGAAGCGACAGAGCCTTGCTGGTTGTTTTGGTTCGTGTCGTTTAATGATAATTTGACCACGAAAATGATTAATTTTAAGCACTTTTCTAACCATTTTGAAAAGAAGCTGTACCACTTTATTTAGTTAGAGACACCCTTTTAATAACAATATTTTGTTGACAATGATCAAAATAGCCGATTTGTGTAATGCAATCGTTTTTATCAAACCGATATCATGAATTTTCAACACGTTGATTTTAGAAGTCAATTTTTCAAGGAGCCAAAATTTCGTATATTTTATCTAGTTCTGCAACTAAAGCTGTCAAGGTGGATTAACTTTTAGGATTTTTTATTTGAGTAATGTTTGGTGATATCCCAAAGCGGCTAGCGCTCACAAGTAGTTGGAAGATGGAAATCTGCCTTTAAAGATAGGTACAAAAGTGCTTAATTTTAAGCACTTTCCTAAATTAAAGTACTCTACTTTGAAAGCATATTTCTTCAAAACTACAACCGCTTATAACTCTGGACCACTTTCTGCAAAAGAGGAACGATATGAATTGTTATAAACGATAACAGGCAACGGCTTGAGAAACCTATCAATATTTTTATTTGATAATTAACAGAAAATGTAGGTATTTTTCACACGTCTGAAAACGACGAAAGCAAGAAATTGACACTGAAGCAAACCCGCCAAGCCATTGATATTGTGCTAATTCCTAGGCCTATATCTTACGAATGATATGTATAGCAGTCAAGTATGCACACTTAATAGTTTTTCCTAAAATTGCTATCATAGATTAAAGAGAAAAGTGCTTAATATTAAGCACTTTCCTATTTCAAGTTCCTTTTGAAATTGTATGTGTATAAATACCTGAATATGAGTTAAAACTGCATTAATATGGGGCGATAATCAACCATAATGATCAACTATATTCATTCATTCATGTTAAAATATGATTATATAAGGATATCATCATGACTTTCATATAAACGTTGATTGAGTAATCATCATGCTGCAGTATCTGAAGTTTTCGAAGGCAGAAGATCCCGATGAAGAAATCATTGACTTCATCAACGGCGTCAACGAAAACTTCCAATGCGCTCTAAGTCCTGGGGACCGGCTTCGTCTGGACGAAAGCATGGTTAAATCTTTCCATCTGACTGAAAAGGTCAAAATTATTCGCAACCCGCGACCGATCGGCAATGAAATCAAGGATATGTTGGACGCGCGGTCAAACATCGTTCTTAAGATAGAATTAAACGAAGGAAAAGATAGAATGCGAGAAAAAGACCACGTTTCAGAATACGGAGCAGCCACAGCCGCAGTGTTGAGACTGACAAAGGACTATCATGGATCAGGGAGAACTGTGATTGCAGACTCTTGGTTCGGTTCCGTCAAGAGTTCAACTGCATTGATGAAAGTAGGTCTATATTCAATCATGCTAGTAAAAACAGCACACAAGAACTATCCGAAAGAGCTACTGAATGAGAGAGAACTCGAGCGATGGGAATGGATAGCTTATGCCGCGAAACTTGATGACACAGACCTCCAGGCTGTTAGCTTCATGGATTTAAAGAAGAAGCAGTTCATTTCAACGTGCTCTACTGCGATCGCTGGAAATCCCAGGAAAACAAAGCATCACGGTGAGATACCCAGACCGCAGGTAGCTGAGGAATATTTGAAATATTGTTCTTCGATCAATGTATTCAATCACTTCAGAATTGGTGCTTTAGGATTCGAAGATGTTGTCAAAACACACTCACCGTATATACGCCAGGCATATGGTGTTCTGGGATTCATTTTTACTAATTCCTTCTTGGCGTATACATGTATATATTTTAAGCCTGGACAATCTGAATTGACTCATGCCGACTTCAAAATGAATTTAGCAAACAGTTTTCTCCATTTCACTATGATCAAAGTTGGAAATGAGACAAGAAGAGATTCTCTGAACGTTCCTCAAGATCTGATGCAGAGCTCTCATAGGCCAGCTGATTAGCCTTATCCAAAGCCATGCTACATTTGCCGACATGGATATGCTGAAAGTGAGCGAAACACAACATCATTTCAATGTGTCTTCTGCGAAAAACCTATCTGCAAACCAAGCTCAACTCGCCCCTGTTGGTCGAAGCACATTCAAGAAGGACTTCCCCCAAAACGACGTCAAAAACGAGTTTAAATAGACTTTCCCTGACTCTTCTATTGTACAAATTACGTGATTTATTTGGCTGATAATAAGCCTACTCGTAAACCTGTCGGTACATTGATTGAGATTTCGCAGATATGTAAACAGAGATATATTCTGAAGAAACGTGTTTTTCTTTTCGGATACATTGGGGTGTAGATTGATTAACTAAAACTGGTTACTTAGCCATTTTACGTACCAAAAACGAAGTATGAGTACATTTGTCAAAAATGCTTAAAATTAAGAACTTTTACCATCTGATTGCTATGTGAACTAGAATAATATTTATGATGCGAGTTATCAATCATAACTTTTCCTAATCACTGAGGATTTATTCAAGTTGTGTAGCACAACTAACATGCAGTATCTTTAGGTAAATATGTTATAAAAGCCCTTGTGGTGACTAGGCCGGATACTACGCTATAGAAAGTTTATAGAACATTATAGGTTTATAGCCACCAGGTATAACCGATATAATGCAACAATTGTGAAAGCATATCATACACATCAAAAGTAGCAAGTTTAGCTCTCACTTTGGTGTCGTGCCTACACTTTGGTATATGTTATCTAAAAAGAGAAAAGTGCTCAAAATTAAGCACTTTTGCTTCTCATATTTAACCAGCGACAGCGGCTACGAAATGTATTCAATTTTAATTGCGTCTACATATGTTTCTATGAACACACATTCCATCAGTATGTACTAATCCCAACGGCTTGGCGTCTTTAAAACACAATAATGTTGATAAAACATTTTTTCATTGAACAAAATATGTTAAAAATTAGCATAAAAATGGAAAAATTTTTGAAGTCCCCAAAGCTTCTATAACCTCTTTCTTCTGATTTTTCATCGCATTTCACATATTACAGCGCTATTCAATATTCATAGACAGTCAAATAAAAAAAACTGTATAGCTTTTACAAAATGAAAATTTTCTGATATTTTCAAAAATATATTTTTGTTCAAAGTGATGTCAAACAAAAAGCAAGACCGATAAGAGAATTCCAAATTAGGACGTATTATACTTGAACGTAATGATTACAGTTGTGGAGTTGTCGGCTGGTTTTCTGTGTGATGAATACTAAATAATATCCATTTTCTAAAAGTGTGAAAAGTGCTTAAAATTAAGCATTAATGCTTAAAATTAAGCACTTGGTCAATTTATCATTCATTAAAAGGTTGCCATTATTTTCAATCTGTGGAGAATCCAGGTGGATAAGGTCGATTGTCGACGTTTGTGGTGAAGGAGGAGGTTGATTGAGAATGGCTAGGTTGGCTGGGTTTGTCGAAGCATTCTTCACTCGTGCTTGCTTAGGAAGGCGTTGTGGTAAAGCCTGCGGATCGGTATATGAGGCTTCGCTGGTGCAGCTTCAGAAGGGCCATTCTGGTTGGTGGTTGTGTTGGACAAAGCCAGTTGAAAAAGTGGTATTTGAGGACTTTCTTGGGTGGGAGCACTAACTGTGGTTCCTGTGACACTGCTTTCAGGGTGGAGAACGTCGTTTGGATCAATTGGTTGGAGTTCTCTGATGCGATCCAGTGCATTGGCGAGACAGGAGTCATTCAACTTTCTTCCAAGTTGGCGTTTGGCCCATTTCGAGACGATGGAGAGGGATTTACCGAGGGGGGCGCTGGGTAGAGATGTAGCGCGTATGGAGTCTTCTACTTTTGAGATAATCAGGTTGTAATGCGAACATAAAAGTTTGATAAGCCATTCCTTTGAGATAGAGTGGGCGGAGACTTTGAAGTTGTCATCGATGAAGGCAGAACGTAGTTGTTGCTCAATCTAGAAGCTGTCTTCTGAAGGGAAGCAGGGGTTCGAAGTTTGATAATGTCAAGGTGGTGGTGGCATTTGACCAGTTGGAAGTGGGCACGAGTCATGTGGAAGAGATGCGGTGGAAGTGCTAGTTCGGACGATGTGTGCTGAAAACTGTGGTTGGATGACAGTCTTGGAGGCTGGGGAGAGCTGAAGCCCCTGGTCAGAGGTGGTCGAGGTTGACTAAATCCGCCTGTGAGAGGTCTTCTGTACGCCAACTGGTGTTGGCTGTGTGGGTTGCCTTGGGGGGTTGGCAGAATTGTGCGACGGGAGCTGGAATTTGAGTGGTAAGGTCGACAACTGCAGGGAGTGGAATTGCTGTGGCGTCGTTGGAGATTGAGGGTAGTTGGATAATGGCTGAGGCGACGTTTTTGGAACATTGCAGGAGAAGTCAGGTGCTGGGCGAGAGAGGGGGAGAGACCGTAGAATCCCTGAGCCGTTCACTCTGACTTTCCTACAACCCGTGGTAAAAAATACTTAATAATTGAGAACTAAAGTGTGCTGCTTCGTTTTTGACTTCTTCAGTCCAGCGAAAATTGATGCAATGAGAATGACATAAAAATTTACATTTACCAAATGCGAGTGGGTTAACAAATTGACAAATGAAATGAACTATGAGGGAAGTGGTTGGTCATCTAAAGAAAATGCGTGCGGGTGGTCAAGGGATGAGAGTTCAGTTACACAATGAATAGTTGGTCAGGGAGGGGGCAAGGGATGGAAGAAACTGAAGAGAGAGAGAGAGGGGCGGAGTCAAGTGGATGTCCTAACAATGGGGAACCTGAACATGTGGGCAGTGGAGGTGTTAGATTACGGTATGGGATGGCGTCAGAAATGGACAAACTGAGAATAATTGTAGAAAAGATGACAGGACCTGAAATACTTGGAATTGAAAGAGGATGGACTGGATTAAGGCAACAAGGGAAAGTTACATAATTGGCGAAGGGCCGAGAAATTTGAAAGGAAATGCAGGAAATAAAGTTTTAACATCTACTGCAAATACGAACAGAGCTGTCAAAATTAAAAAATTGTAATTAATAGCAAATGGTGGGAGACAAATGAGCGAAAGGAATAAATTAAATACAACTACTGTAGTTGATAATGCGAAGAGTGGAAAATCCTAAAAGGAAAATTCCTAAAGGGAGAGAGAGAGAGAGCCGTTGTCGTCAGACTATTAACAACACGCGGAGATCGGTCCAAACCCATCATTGCAACATCATCTTAGTTATTTTCAATTTGATTTACAGAATGACATCACCAGATTCAGTATCACCATCTACCTTCGTGAAAGTCGATGAAGTCAAATGCGAGAAATGTGGAGAAGATAACGAAACCGAAGACATGATGCAGTGCGACAAATGTGACAAGGCATACCACATCACCTGCACGGAGTTACCAGTGTACGAACTCATCAAGTATTCGAGGAAGTACCAGTATAAGCGAAAGTACACATGTGAACTGTGTATGACATCGACATTCACAACTCTCTCGGAGAAAATCAAGAGAAGAATGAAGATCAACAGAACAGCAGAAACAGAAGAATTGTTGAGGAAGTTGCAGCATTACGAGGAAGAGCTGAACATACAAAGACTGAAGTTTGAAGAGACAGAAGAACAGCTTAGAACAGTCACAGAAGATCTGAAAAACAGCAAGAGATCGCGCCAAGAGCTGCTTACATCAATATCGACCTACGAATCGGAGATGAAGAAGCAAGACGAACAGATCAGCGAATTTAGGAAAATCATGCTAACGGAGAAGTGCGTAGGACCACAACAAACATTGAACGAAGAGTCGCGACGTATTACGAAGGAGGGAAGCGGTCAATCAAATCCAAATGGAGAATTCAAGAGGAAGTTCGAAGATCTCGATATGAAAATATGACTAATTGAAAAGAGACTCGACTACTTCACAGATCAACATCGACCAAGAGAACCTGAGTTGCAGCCAAATCGATCTACACAGCAAAATGAAACGAGATGGACCCCAACTTGCTATAACTGTAAGAGAAGAGGGCATATCGCGAGAAACTGTTGGAGACCACCAACACAGAATAGAAATTTCCGAAGACCAACAAGAAACTACTATCAACGGAATACGCACTACCAGCAACCTCCTCGTCATTACTACGATCAAAGACAACATCAATACCGCCAGGAATACCATCAGCCTCAAAATCGACAGCATCAACAACAACAGCAACACCAACAGCAGAGAGAAGAGGAACGATTCCGAGTGACATTAACTCTCAGCAAAGAACAATTTCCTCGCTTTGTGCCGACCCACTTGTTATACGGTCAAACTGATAACCAGCATCCTAGTGAGAACGTTGTGTATCCACCTACTCAGAGGATTCCTCCCACATATTTTTAACGTAAGTAAAGAAGGAGGGGAGACAGGGGAAAATGATGATGAAATTAACAACCAATATTATGAACAGATAAAAATATTTTACATCAATATCAATTCTTTGAATGATTACAAAATCAAAAACTCAGATTTAGCCAATGATATAAGTGGTTATGATATTTTATGTTTTACTGAAACACATCTGAAGGAAGATGAGCATCCGCCCATAATAGATAATTATTTAGGATATCATGCGATTGTAAAGCGAAAACATTATATTGGTCGAAATATCAAGGGAGTATCCATATACATAAAAGAATCTAAACTAAATAACCTCATAAAATGTGAAGAAATAAAAAACGCAGATGGAAATTTATTGATCTTAAGATTGAATAACATACAGTGGAAAGCACAAAATGATATGTATGTAATAGTCTGTTACAAAGAAAATAGAGAGTCACGCTATAAGGAAAATGAATACTTTGAGAAAATAAAGCAATATATGATAGAATTCAAAATGCACGACATTATTCTGATAGGTGATCTAAATGGAAGGATAGGATTGATCTCTGATAACGAACAACTCGATATTCCAAAACGCAAATCAGATGATCTTACTATTAATGGAACGGGAAAAGAGACAATTAAATTTTGTAACGATACATCACTAATTATAACAAATGGGAGATTCGAAAGTGGAAAATGTACGTATCATTGTTTACAAGGCATAAAAATAAAAAGGTCAGTAATTGATTATGTAATAGTATCAAAATCACTTATAGAAAATATACAAGATATAGTGATAGGTGATCCTACCCTTTATACAGATCATTCACCAATAAAAATCGAGCTAAACATTAGTCTAAAATCAGAACCAAAATGCGGTAAATTTTGCAAAAATATAACAAATTTTGTACACACTAACATAAAAGCGCCATACAAATGGACAAGTGAATCGGAATCAAATTTTGACATAAACCTCTTTGAAGCCGAATGCAAGTTATTACTACAGCGCCTAAAAGAAAAGCAAGAGGTCACAATTTCAGAAATGTATAAAACTCTGATAGAAAATATGGAAAAAGGAACCCAAAAGAACATAATAAATAAGGCAATGATAAAATATTCAGATGAAACTAGAAAGCATAGACGTGAATACAAAGTACAAGTGGATAATTGGAAAAAAAACAGAGAAAATCTTGAACTGTTACTGATAAGTAAAAAGAAAGCTATTGACAATATAAAAAACGAGAAAAAACAATTTAAAGCCAAAAGAATGGAGGATCTAAAAAAGCAAAATTAGAAGGTGACACAAAACAATACTGGAATCTAATGAATCACAACAAAGAAAAAAAGAAAAAAAAGATTATTACTTCATTAAAAGCAAATGATTTCATAGAACAAAATAATCAAGAAAAACAGACTACACGGTTAAAGACTATAAAGATATCCGAAACAATCGAATATACTAGAATAATTAAGTTCAAAGATCCTATTTTAGAAAGTGATATAACACAACAAGAAATAATAGAAACAATAAGGAGTGCAAAAAATTCTAAAGCCAGTGAACCCGATGGCTTAGTGTATGAAATGTTCAAACAAAAATCAAATGATGTAATAGAAATTCTTTATCATTTATTTAATAGCATTCATAATGAAGCAATAATACCTTGGAATGCAAGTTGGAATTTACCAACCTATAAGAAAGGTGATAAAAATTTGATTTCTTCTTATAGATGCATAAATTTATCATCATGTGTTGAGAAATTGTTAACTAGAATAGTTAACGGCAGACTCTGTAAATGGTTGGATGATAACAATATTATTCATGCATCACAAACTGGATTTCGAAAAGGAAACTCAGTGCTAGATAACATACTATTATTGCGACAAGTAATTCAGATATATTTAAATAAACCATAGAAATTTATAATACCATAGAAAGTCCTAGAATGGAAATTGCATGAAAATTATGGCACACTTCGGGGGAACTTAGTTGGGGCAAAAAAGCAAATTTTGCGAGCTGGCTTTCTTGTTTTCGGGTTGGCATTTTCAATTATCAAGTCAATTTGTGATCTGGATTGTTGCCCCAGTCCAAAGATCATGTACACAAAAACAATAGTAAATTTACAAAATGCTGCAGTGACAGGATGACAAAGAAGGAAATCCTGTAAAACGTTCTGTACGTTCATCATTTTGAAATATCGCTCCTATAATCGATCAAGAGTGTAATCAGACACATATGCAACTTGTAATGTCGATTTACAGAGCATGCATTGCTCCAGCTTGAAATCAGAGGCCAAGAAATCTCAGAGTATTCATTTCCTTAAAAGCGTTTCCCTGTTCAATATATTTGAACAATTTCAAAACCATTGCATGCTTTCGAATATGAGCTTCCAAAATATCATCACACTGTATCACATAAGTCATTTCGTGATTAATTGAAAGGATCCAGCGACATTTCATTTATCTGAGAAATGACTGTCGGTAAAGCAGCTTTCAATGTGTTTATTCCAGAAAGCTCTCGGTTTCTTAACCGCTAGAAGGAGAAATTATCCAATAATTAGAATTTTTATCTTTGAATTCTTGAGATATTCTTACAACCAGTACAGCGATCACTTTCGCTTATGACTCTGAACCAATTTTTGATTCGCAATCCAGTATTAAAAAATTGGAAAATGGTTGTCAATGACTGCTACAAATAGACACAGTATATTAATCCATGGAATAGTAGGCTAATAATTCACATGAAACAATGCTGCCATCTCACTTAAAATTCTCTTCATGAAAATCCTGCAATTTGCTGTCAACAACTTCCACAACCAAATTGGCAAATAGTTTGACTATGATGCAATGTTTTAGATCTAAGCTGATATACTCGTATGTACAAACCATAGATTTTTCCATGTTCCATCATTGAACATAGGCAAGATATCAAACTTCCATTCTAGTGCACTATTATCCATTTCTGTGAAATAAACATCATCCACTATATCTTTGCTTTATTGATCTATCGAAGGCATTCGATTCAATTCCAAAAGAAATGTTAAAATCAAAAGTTGAGGCCTATCTACCACATAACTTCCTTGATAATTCGACTAATATGTGAAAAGAAAATTCAAATCTTATTCAATCAGGAGATCACAGAACCGTTCGATCTTGTAAATGGAATTCCTCAGGGAGATAGTCTCTCACCTACTTTATTTTGCTTATATATTAACGACCTGCTAGACAAATTCGATAAAGAAATTCAACACATAGACCCTATATGTATTTCGGATCTGAAAATCGCTATCATGACCTATGCTGATGATATCCTACTGATGAGTGAAAGTCAAAAAGGTCTCATTAAGCAAATATAGGTAGTGCAACGATATTGCTCGAATAACGGATTGAAGATTAATTTTGACAAAACTAAAATTATGGTCAAAGATAAAGCTCAATTCAGTGAAGTGAAAGTAAATCTCGATAATTCAATACAGATTATAGAAGTTGTAAAAGAGTACAAATATCTCGGCATATGGTTCTCAAAAAATGATAAAAAGCACATAAAGGAATTAAGCAATAGAGGTAGACGATCATCTTTCTAAACAGCATTAGTATTAAAAGAATTCGGTCAGATAGAAGGCAGTGTTATAAAAGACACCTTCGAAACACTTACCCTATCAAAAATGAGATATTGTGGAGAATTTCTATTTCACAATAAGTTAGATGAATTAAATAAAATACAGAACCAATTCTATAAGTCATATTTTCATCTCAAATTATCTACTCCGAATTACTGCCTCATTGTAGAGTTTGGTCTAAAACCTATGGAATTCCATTTTTACAAATCGGCATTAAGATATTGGAATAAAATACAAAACATGAATAAGGAAAGTTATATTTATAAAATATTTCAAACAATTAGTAGCAATGTGAACGATGAGATTCATAAAAGAACTTGGTGTTGGAGAATACAAAAACTGTTGACGAAACTCAACCTAGCACATATGATTGATGATCAGATAATGGAGAAGAAAACTTTTAACAAAGTGGTTAATATAAGATTGAAAGACTACTTTCGAGAGAGATGGATTGATTCAGCAAAGCATGGTCACAGAGGACTCAGATACTTGGAACTAACTGGATTTAAATGTGAAATGAAAAACTATCTGCAGTACCATAGCTTAAAACTCAATATGATTCTGATAGTAAAATTCAGAACTGGAAACCATGACCTAGCAACTGAAATTGGAAGATACAAAAATCGAAGAGAATATGATGAATGTATTTGCAGCTTTTGTGATGATAACAGCTTAGAAGATTTATAACATTTTATTGCGGCATGTCCTCGATATCATGAAGTAAGAGAATTGCATATTCCATTATTAGCGAATGTCGATCGACCAGATTTCTATGTTTTGATGGACAAGCTCAGACCGAGAGAATTACAGTCATTAACGAAATACCTTACAAGCTGCATAGATATCAGAAATAATGAATAATGAATAATGAAAAACAATGCAATTCCAACCGCTTTATCATTAGTCTATGCAAACGTTGACACATTAAGTTGTACGAAATACATAGATATATAAATAGTCAACGCGAAAGTTAGTGGTTTGATTGTCATTGATATCTTCCAGTTTTGCAAAAGAACTTTCCATCTCTCTTGCATGTCTATTGATATCACAGTGAACACACTCAAGCCGGGACTACAGCAATAGCTGGCAAAGCTGTAAATATGAGAAATAGAAAATAACAAAGAACAATGCAGCTTCTAACCATGAATGCAGCAAGATATGACTAATACTCATCTGCTACGATCAAGTGCAGGTAACAAAGAAATTCAATCAAGCCGTTGTCGTCAGACTATTAACAACACGCGGAGATCGGTCCAAACCCATCATTGCAACGTCATCTTAGTTATTTTCAATTTGATTTACAGGTGAGGTATTCTTCCTTCATTTATTATACTAAATTAATATTAAAGCAGCATCAGTGATTCAACACTGAATTATCATGATGATTATTGCGATTTAGAATATTATGATATGTGCATAACATGTTTGACCGATCTCCGCCATTAAATAACAAGTGTGATGGGTAGCGATGTTGCTGATTTAAATAAAAGAGAAAATGATAAAAAATTACTTGAATAATGTCAAACACTGATGGGTAATATTTTATGCATTTCACCTGATATAAACTAATGCCAATTCCAATTCATGCATGACGCCTCCTCTCCTTCGTTATACTTACTGTGCTGTAATGCCTATTACTCGTATGGATAGTAAATGATCATGTTCATATTTTTCTCATAGTGTATAATCATACCATCATCATGGCATGTAACATTTCATGACTTTCTGAAGCATCCTCCGACATCATCCTTCATCTACACTATATGTGGTTCAGTGACACATTAGAACATTGGTGATAGTCATTCTTCATTCATGCTTACTTTTCCTCATGTATTTGTATTTCCATCCTTTTGGGTAATTTCATTGATGAAATATAAACCCTTGAATTTTGAATTTTTGAATTTTGAGAGAGAGAGAGAGACCGTATCAAATTCAATTTTGCCGCGTTGATAACTTTCCTATTTCTCAAATTTCCTTTATTTACTGCAGTAGGCATTCCTTATTTATCACTATGCTTGTATCCTTACTCAATAAACTTTGGGGTGTGCCCCTATGTAAGATGTGTGTAAAGTAACATAGGTTATTCAGACTTCCATCACAGCATGATAGGATTTTTCTATGTAGCCATACGTCTCTACTCTATTTCCTGAAGAGCTTGATTCGGAACTGGAGCACTAGGATAAAATGTTTTGATGAAATTTAAATCTTGAAACTTGGGTGACAATGAATTTCTCAATCCTCTGTATAAAACACGAATAACTAACTCAATTTTCATTTACTCTGGAGAGGAAAGCTCAAACGGGATCCCGAATTCAAGGGATTCACATTTTGTATATCATAGTGTGCTCACAAAGTATAAATCACAGTACAATTAACTCAGATGAAAAAGCTCGGCGTGAGCCGGGCAACGAGAATGAGAAGTGCAAGTCGATGTTCAGTTGACAGACAGCCAATCCTGTGGACAGATCCATCCTCCTTTTAAAATCCAAACCAAATAATGCAATCTTTTAAGTATCAAGATAAAGTTCCTCTGTAAAACATCACTACAAAAACGTTCACACATTAAATATATGATCATGAAGAAGAAACAAATTTATGCTGTATTACACAGATCAGAACTGCATCGCGGAGGACCACATATTTAAAAAAAATAATCGCAGCATTTTCAAAAGTGCGATATTTCTTTCGGGCTTTATACATGTTTTCCTCTGTTTTAGAAGCGCACGTTTTTTGTGTTTTGAAGTGCTCGCACAATTCCCTGGCGGCATCGTATCAACATACAAGGTCACAGACAGCTGCTCTATTCTATTGCCATGAATTTTGTCGACAGTGTAATGCCCATCGGCCGCGTTCAGAAAAGTTGTCCACAACAATTACGGATAGATATTCGCTATGTACCATGCATAAGATAATGTCCGGTAGCGCGGCTACGTAGTCAAATTATACATTACGTTATAAATGTATCAATCTTCAAGAATACTTGTGTGTTGCGCATGAATGTTTGAATATGTGAAGAACTTAAACCGTATTAAAATTTCATCGCGTGATACATAGACAGTGAACCATTGATTAAACATCGACTTAAAATTTGATAAATCTTACCTCGTCATCAGAAGCTGCGACATCACGGAAGACGGATAACTCTGGAAGACAATAAGGCTTATTACATCATTTACAAATGTGCTAATAGTTAGTCTCAAATATACAAAGACAAGCGGTTACAAGTTTACAAGACATCACGAGCATATTCCGAGATATTCGAGATACATGTACATCCGGGACATGCAACTGCAATCACTGGCAGTGTCTCTGTCACCACAAGTCCACGGGATCTTCAATTGAAATGGGAATTTAGTCAGGGAGACATTGCTCTATGCAAGCACGTTGACGGACTGCATTGAGTCACCAGTGCAGAGAGACACTTAGCTTGGACTAACTCGGACTCAAAATAACTAAAAATATTCCCAGTCAGACTTTTCTCGATCAAATATATTTTGATCATTCATTTTTCTTGTAGCCGACTATGCTTTTGCAGATTCATATATCTTGTGCTAATCAGTAACACAGTGTATTCTGAAAGAAGCTTAGCACATGTTTGTTATATACACATAAAAGTTTTCTTGTCATCTTTTCGAAGTCACATTTTGACTCGAGGTCGCAATCTCTGCGGCCTTTTCGAAAGTGAAATTGAAATACTGCAAACTATTGTAACAAAGAAATTGTATCCTCTGTTGCCCTTGACCCTATTGAAGTGACACGAAAATTTTGGGAGACGTCTGTTGGGACGAAAATTTGGGAAGATTTTCTATCAATTTTAAGGAATTTCTCTTGCATTGGAAAACAGGATCGCTCCCTTACTTCCTTGTAATTTCTCCACATTTCTTGAGGTGTTTGCTTATCATTTCCTCGAGTTTAAATGAAATGAGAAGAACGGTAAAATATTAATGACACCGTTGATTTCTATTGATATCAAATTTCAGCAGCTTTGGAATAATGCTCTTAAGTGATGAAATTACAGTCATCCTTTGATATATAGCCATAAAAGGATATGACATTTGGAACCTTAATGCCATCGAATAGCAAAATTTTGTTGATAAATACGAAGAATTTGATGTAGATTTAAAACAGTTGTCCTCCCAAAATTCTGGGACCTTTGTAATGTGATCTATAGAGAAATCCGTTTGGGAATATCAAGCAGCAGAATTAATACACATGCGTTGGAATATCAAGATTGAGTATCAGATAAAATCATCCATTCAAAGTTCATTCTCTTCAAGATTCTGTAATTTAGAGAATATCAATAAGATCAAGAAAAATAGAATATCAATAAAATGAAACTTATTTTATAAATCTTAAGATTTGACTAAAAGCAAGTAATTGATATTGATATCTTTATCACAAAGTGATCTGCATGTGTGAGCAAAAATTTGAATGAGAAAAAATATTTAAAACAAATTACTCAATCGCATCTCATCTCGTATTACTATAGTGATGAGAAATGGCATTAAATCATACAATGTCATCAGTTGTATCGCTGTTCTTGACTCTTTGTACAATAGAAATGAGAATATAGCCTATATATATATATATATATATAGGAACGCAGTTGATTGCTTATCGAGCATACAGCTCGCTGTGAAAGCAGATGTCAGGAAAAGTCCACTGTCGACCATGTGATGACCCAATTAATAATAATAATAATCCGTTTATTTGAGAAAATAACATTGCCCCAGTACTGAAAATTGTGGGGCCAAAGACAATGTAAAGAAGAAATTCATTAAATAAAAATAACTTAACAAAAAACGTTTAATGAAGAGTACGTTCATAAAGTAAAGTTGCTGTTATGAAGTCGTGACATTTGTATGATAAAACATTTACTGCGAAGAGCTGTTCTTGAGATTGGTATACGAAACTTTCCGGAATGTGGCATAACTGATGGGAGAAGATGATGAAGAATGTGTTCATTATTTCCCAATATACTTTCAAACAATATAGTTCTGCGATACTCAAGCGGAACGAAATTGAGACATTCGCAATCGTGTGTGTTACAAATCACAAAATGAGCTCGGCGTTGAATCTGTTCTAATTTAATGACTAATTTGCGTGGTAAGTCCGAAAACAGAGGTGCTCCATATTCAAGTAAGCTTCTTATGCAATTTTGGTACACTAAGGTTAGTTCGGAAGTCGGTAAATAGTCACGTAATTGCCGAATTACATACAGTCTCGATGAGGCTCTTTTACAAATATGGTTAAAATGCAGATTCCACTTTAGATTGCATTCAAATGTTATACCAAGTATTTTCATGCTATTCACCACAGGAATGTTAGGCAATGCAAATTGTTCTGGACTGAATGAAGGAGATAGTGTAAACATCATCTGCTGACACTTTTCTTCTTTGATGTCCATATAACTTTTCTGGGTCCAATCTATTATACTTTCGTATGTTTTAGCCAAATTAGAAGATGAGTCTCCTCTACGTATGGTGCAGCTAATAAAAAGCGTATTTGAAAATCATGGAGTCTTGCACACCACTTGTATTTGAGATTGTCAAGTCGGAAATGAAGTAGCCAAATAACAATGGGCCTAAGGATGATCCTTGAGGGATCCCACTCGGTATCATCGAAACAACGCTGCGTTTGTCCTTCCATTTGACTTTAAAGCTCCTTTGCTGCAAATAATTCCGCACAAATGTTATTGTAAATCCTCTAAAATCATCTTGAATCATTCTGTTAATGAGAATATCATGAGGTACCCTATCGACACCCTTAAGAAGATCGATAGAAAGAGCATGGCACGCAATAATATCTGCATTATCTAAACTTCTCTTCAGATAATCTTCAAGGTCAATTAGGGCACAGATAGTTGAACTATTAGGTCGATAGGCGTACTGTTGGTTGTCAAATTTTAACAAGAATTCAGCTTTAATCCGCTTTAACAAACACTTCTCAAAGATTCTCTCTGGCATTGAAAGCAAAGATATAGGTCTCAAGGCAGTTAAGTTTGGTGGAGACGTTTTTGGTAATGGCACAATATTCGCCATTTTCCATTTAACTGGTAAATCAGCAACTTGAACACAAACATTAAAAATTGCAGTCAATGGTTTCACAATGTCATCAGCGAACAACGACCAGACTTTTGAGGGGATTTCATCAGGTCCAGACGATTTTGAAGGATTAATTTTCCGTAGCATATCGTGTATCTCCGCTTCTTTAAATTGAAAAGGCGTCATGAATGGAAGACATTGCATTGGGGTATTTGTCTTTTGGTTGAAACTAGAATCAATATTTGTTTTAATGTTCTCAAGTATGGACTCGACGCTATTATCGGGATCACAATTAGGCAACCAGTTTCCCATTGCATTTCTCTCACCCTTCAACTTCTTGTAAACGTCCCATACCGAGTTTCCAGTTTTTAGCATTCGATCTCCCCAACTTTTCTTTGCGTTGAAAATTGCTGTTCTCACTTTTTCCTTGTAGTGTCGGTATAATTGCCAATCTTTACTTTTAAATGCTTGGTACCGTTTATTAATGAGGACTTTAATCACATTCGTAATCCAAGGAGGATCTTTGACTGTTTTTTTCACATAGTCGACCGGCAGCATATTAAGACAGGTATCAAGATGATAATAGAAAAGCTCACACATACTGTTCAGGTCACAGTCCAAAAAAACAGAATTCCAATCAATAGAAGATAAGTATCGCGAAACAGATAACAAATTTGATTTGCGGAAATCATATACCTTCACATAAGTATCATCAGGAATCACGGCTGATTTCGAGAGAAGAAATACAATGTTGTGATCACTAGAACAGAGTGGAGCATAAATTTCACAAGGTAGATAGAACTGAACATACTTCTCAGGGATAAGAATTAAATCCAGAATAGCATCTTTACGAGTAGATTTCAAAATAACATTTCTTATACAAAGGCTTGATTGAGACAAATCCACACTAAAACGATTGAAATCTCCAATAAAGATGACATCATGATTAGGATAAGACAAAAGATGACGATCAACCACGGCAATAATACTAATAGAAATTTGTTGCTGTTTGTCTTTGTTGAACATACTTCCGTGAGGAAAATATAAATTAACAATGATCCCAAGAAATTTATTACAGGATATACGAACAATCAGCATTTCAAAATCATCGATATCAGTAATAAATTCAAGTGTTTCTGTCTAAAAGAACTGCTGACAATACAACATATTCCACCACCTTTTTTCGAAGTATTACGATCAACACGGTGTGTGGTGTAATGAGAAAAGGAAACGAAATTATCACCAACGGAGTTGTCTAGCCAAGTTTTTGTAAGACAAACTACATTAGGCTGCTTATCACAAAGAAAAAGTAGTAATTCATCAGTCTTGTTTACAACAGATCTGCAATTTATCGTACAAAAATAAGGTAGAAAGAAAGCAGCATCATTAGTCTCGACTTTAGGTGTCTTTTGACTGACAGATGAACCGATAAAGTGAGAAGTTAGTCATAATTCTGGAAAAATATGTACCAAAGGCTTTTCATAATCATGAACCTCGCCATCAACCAGAACTTTGCCTTTATAAAAAACAACTTTTTTATTCGGATAGGTGTCTCTCAATACGCTCACGACACTTCGCAGTCGGTTATGTTCTAAACGGTCAATTCTACATCTATCAGGATTGATATATACATTTCTGAATAAAGATGAAATTCTCAAGTTCTTTGCATGACTTAAGATCATATTTCTATCTTTGACATCTTTCGTTATCACTTTTATCATGCGGGATTTGGACCTCGAAAATTTACCTACTCGACTGCAAGAAACAGTATCAATGTTAGAATCTAAAGTTGCTAGAAGATCATCAACTTTCTCTTTCAAAGAGTCAGCAGTCTCGTTCTCAAGTTCGTCCAAACCGCTAATCACAAAATTCTTAGAGAGTTCTTTTCTCTTTTCATATAATTTATCTTGTTCAATGCTTACAACATGTCCATTTTGATTTTCGCCAAATCGAAATCATATTTCTTAAGTTTTTCATCAATTTGATACATTTCACCCTCAACTGCAGATTTGATAAGATTCTTCATATCATTTTTTATTTCATTCTTGAATTCTATCAGCTTGGCATTAAACTCGTTTCTTATAAGTGCCATTTCTGCTTGCAAAACATTTCGTATCTCATCACGTATCACATCACGAATACGACCCTCGTCATTACTTGTCTTGCGCGTGTCAACAGGCATAGTTTACGGAAGAAATTACACGTCACGTATTTCCGTGGATGACGCAAGGTCAGCTGTGTTGAGTCACGTGACAAAAAATCAATAATCCAGGAAAAATTGGGCGTGTAAGGTTCCAAAACCACTCTTCTGAACAGCTGATCAATTGCAGTTGACAATACCAACTGATAATGAAGGTAGGTAAAACACGATAAGATATCTATGGTGCGGGCACACGCAGAGACACAGACTGATGACGATGATAATACGACGTCCAAATATAGAACACACTGAACTGGAGACTTCTGGCCAAACCGATATTTCGTTATCCAGAGAATGAAAGTGAACACTATTCCAACGAGATGATGCAGAAATCAAAATTTTGAGCACACACAGTTATCAGAAAAGTAAATAATATAGGAAACCGAATTAAGGAGATAAATCCGACTTGAGTGATACCAAAATCTAATTCCTTTGTACGATAGAAAGTATAGAACGCAAAATTGTTTCAATGTAAGAGAGAGTGAGAGAATGCACGTCATAACAGCAGCAACGTTGTGCGTGCTGCTTAATATTTCACTCTTCAATAAAAATACATTTTTCTTCCTCATCCAAAGCTATTGTTAGGCTAAATAAGCTTTCAAAGTGTCTGTTTTCAAAATCGACAAAGTTTTAAGTGCTTGTGAAAGTATGATTTGTAGAATATAATGCAATAAGTGTAGATTCAAGATTTTTTTAGTGCTTGCTACAACATGTATGGCACGCTTGTAGCAAATTGACAATTGTAGCATTTGTAGCATGATATAATTATTTATATATATAATATAAATATAATTCTCAATATAATTATTATATATACAATTTATTTATATGGTGCTGAGAAAGTGGTATTGCATCACTCCGACCCTAGAGCCTAGTCAGCTACAGGCTTGAAGCCTGCACCCCGGAACATAGAGGGTTATCCCGGTATTGGTTTGCTCAACGAAAGCGGTTGCGGCTTCACCTGACAAGATAAAAGGTGTTCGTGTCAGGTCATGCGTATTCCTACCACTATACCATGCTTATACCAATATTGCCTGCAGCATTCATTCTCTATCTCACTTTTGAATTTTAGAATTGCTTGTATTTAAGTGAAAGACGTCTTATGACGATAGTTTCGAATAGTAGCATTTAAGTAAGCGCAAGATAAATGTTTATGAATATGGTACAGAAGTGTCAAAAAAGTTTTTAAAGATTGTAATCAGGTGTAGACTTCTAAGCTGGCGAACTCGCAAGCGTTGGAGAGGACAATTGATTTTTTAGGAGTCTTATGCTATTATCTTCTTGATCTCAGGCAACAGTTTAATTTAATACACAAATCCTCAACGAAAATAATCTCTCTTCCAATTTGTGTCTTCTGTAAAAAGGCTGCGTTACATTAATGGTTTGCAATTCGTAATTTTCACAATTAATAATTTGTTGGCTTAGTGACCTTTTCAATAAAAAGCACAAAGGTGATCGACCATTGCACGACCCATGCCGCCAAATTCGGGCAGATTTCAACCCTAGATATTCATCATGATTTGCAGACGAAATAGTTAGTTGTGTGAACCATAGAAGTAGATAATAGTACACTAGAATGGAAGTTTGATATCTTGCCTATGTACAATGATGGCACATGAAAAATCTATGGTTTGTAGATCATATTTGATCTAAAACATTATATCATAGTCAAACTAATCGCCAAGTTGGTTGTAGAAGTTGTTGACAGCAAATTGCAGGATTTTCATGAAGAGAATTTTAAGTCAGATGGTGGCATTGTTTCATATGAAATAGCCTACTTTTCCATGGATTAATATACTGTGTCAATTTGTAGCAGTGATTGACAACTATTCTGCAATTTTTCAACACGGGAATACGAATTGAAATTTGGTTCACAGAGTCATTATCGAAAGTAGTCGGTGTACTGGTTGTAAGAACATTTCTAGAATTCAAAGATAAAATTTCTAATTATTGGATAATTTCTCCTTCTAGCGGTTAAGAAACCGAGAGCTTTCTGGAATAAACACATTGAAAGCTGCTTTACCGACAGTCATTTCTCAGATAAATGAAATGTCGCTGGATCCTTTCAATTAATCACGAAATGACTTATGTGATACAGTGTGATGATATTTTGAAGACTCATATTCGAAAGCATGCAAAGGTTTTGAAAATTGTTCAAATATAATAAACAGGGGAACCCTTTTAAGTGAAATGAATACTCTGAGATTTCTTGGCCTCTTATTTCAAGCTGGACCGATGCATGCTCTGTAAATCGACATTACAAGTTGCATATGTGTCTGATTATACTCTTGATAGATTATATGAGCGATATTTCAAAATGATGGATGTGCAGAACGTTTAAAAGGATTTCCTTCTTTGTCATCCTGTCGCCGCACTATTTTGTAAATTCTTTATTGCTTTTGAGTACATGGTCTTTGGACAAGGGGCAACAATCGTGATCACAAATTGACTTGATAATTGAAAATGCCAACCAGAAAACAAGAAAGCCAACTCGCAAAATTTGCTTTTTTGCCTCAACTAAGTTCCCCCGAAGTGTGCCATAATTTTCATGCAATTTCCATTCTAGGACTTTCTATGGTAATGTTAATTTCTATGGTGTGAACAGAGGTCATCTTTCTGTAAAGTGACTATTTTATATTTCATTGATTAATAAGACCGATAACCACATAAAATAACATCTCATATTTTGCTGCATTATTTCAAATTGCTTGACAGATATTTTTACACTGACGTTCCGTCCCAATTCTAGCACAGGAGATAGTTGAAAATTTAGGGCTCATCGGCCTAAATTAAGTAACTATATATAACAGGCCTATTAAACCTTTCACACAATCTATAATCAGTAAACAGATATTGCCTCTTATCTGTGACAGTTCTCATTTGATGAATAACTTTGTTCATATAATTTAGTTTTGACATGATTTTTTGACATAATAGGTCACAGTGGATTTATCAAATTTTATTATTATCCATTCATTATCTATTTACTCGCATTTTTTAATTGATTTTATTTAAATAGTTAAGAGCTGATTATTGGCTGCATGACCCACCGAGTGCATTTCTTTATATCGTCAAGTCAAAGGTTCAAGGGATTTTGTCATTGTGTCAAATTTGTATATGTATAGTGTATTTTCTATGATCTACTATACTTCCGTTTCTAATTTTCTAAAACTCGTTGCTAACAATAAAAACTTGATCCTAGATTCTTTATCCTAGTCTACATACTAGTGCACATTTCATTCCATTAGATATCGCATGTTGTTGGATGAAACTTCTTTTTCTCATGAGCCCCCACTTTGATTCGAACTTTAAGTTAATAGTTCTATCGATTTTGAAACAGGAGTAACTCCCGATTACTCGATTAATCGCTAGCGAAGGATTGCATTCGAAAATTCCTTCAAGAAGCTAACGACTTGCGACAATTTACTAAAGTGAGCACAAGTTAAGGGACCTTTAGAAGCAAAGGTTTTTTTTTGAATTTTCTCCACTCCTTCCTGATCAGTGATCACGATTTATTATTATTGAAATTGAATGCTCTATTGAAATGTAATGTGTATAATGTTTCATGAAGTTTCATGATGTTTCTTGCTTGTTCATGTGCTTCCATAATGTCTTCCCGATAAATTTGGAAATAGACACTTATTGACTTAATGATGTATTGACTCATGCTAATAAATTTGATATTCATAGCGGCATAATATGAATACAATGAATTATCACCAATTCTATACACGACACCAGCTCTTACATAATATTTCACAAAAGATTTTTGTATTTGTGCTTCTAGTTTGATAACAAAAGAAATGACATCAACAGCAGATAATAAATTATTTTAAGTCTGTTGAGAATCATCATTTTCTCCAAACAAACTTAAAAACTGTACAAAGAATATGCGTTCGAACTTATTTCAACCAAGCTTCATAATAATTCCAAGTTCTCAAAATCGATTGTTTCGATAATGTGTTGAACAGAAAAAATACACTGCGTCACAAAATATCTTGACACTTATAATTAGAGTAATGAGAAAGCATTGCGCAAAAAAGATTGGATGGATTCTATGAACAATAGAATTTGGGCTTACTTTAATGGTAGGGGCGCTCATGCGCGTTGATAGACGTGTGCAGGAATCGCAGGAACAATAATTTTCATCAATGAAGAAAAATCAAATTATGACATTAAATTTGAATGATCAAAATTTGGCAAAATGAATACAATGAATCCTCAGGCTTTAATAATGTTGCTCTCAGCAGTTCCTAACTATGTCCCCTGCCTCATGATACCGTTTCGAAGAGAGCACTTAGTTGTTTCCATGCCATCTCCATTAAAGGGATCACGTACGTGTCAGGAGTCCGTTCCCAAGCATTCCCCTTCAACATCAGCCCTGAAAACATTGCTCCTTTGTTTCGCATTTTGAATTTACATTCACCTTATGATATATTACACTTTCGCAAGAGTTGCCAAAAGCATCCCTCTGATTGTTCTGGTAATTACTTTGTTGACATCATCCGTACTCTAATCAAGTGTATAGATTAACTAAAAGTCGGATTTGCTTAACTTTCAATCAATTTTGATTTCAGCTGCGCCTTTGTTTAAACAGTCACTCACTGTGTTCACAGCAATAGCAAAGAATCACTTTTGTCAACAACCATCCAAATTCTAGATTGATAACAAACTGTTGGAATGCTATGAAGTAATAGAATACATGAAGTTGTGTCAGTTTACTAAACATAATTAAAACTTATAAGAAGAGGTCTCTTGATAATTCTCACTTCAGTTCTAATATACAGCGATGAAGAAGGAAATTGAGAACTGTCTTACAGATTTCGTGTGTAAATTGGTAAATCCAATCAGTATGTGTTTTATTTGAGGTTCGCTGACACCTATTAATAAACCGAGTCAGTTGGTAAAGTACGGACGTCTTCATCAAACACTAAATAGCCATCAATACAGGGATGGATGCGAAAATATTACTTCCTGTTTGCAAATAAATTGACCAATTGATCTGCACTATTGAAAATATATACTCGTTAATAGTAATCAAACAATCATGAAACATTTACTGATTGACAAGTGCTCATTTAAGTAAGTAATAAAGATCAAACACATACAGGACAATAGAAGATTCAACAACTTGAAAAAATGTAGCAGCGTAAAATCTTAAATCTATGTATGATTTCGTCAGTATATCGACGCGCTTTTAAATCATAAGCTGCTGAAAAGTTGTGTAATGGATTCAGTTTCTTCGATGCCCATGTTAACTCAGAAGCAGAACTTTCAGTAAATCCATTTCTCACCGAGGTCATCCAATATAAATTCATCCATGTTTGAACACATGATGAAGCAGCACTTTGAAAACTTTGAGAGTCATAATTTTTGCCATTAATTTGCTTAGAAAATTTATTTTGAATTTACTTTCTTATAGTTATTTATCTGCATATCAAATAATGCTTAAAACGAAACATGTTCCATATAAATGTTCGGATAGAACGCAGATAACGCGAAAAACGCGCTCCCACAAACGAACATATTTGAAAAGAGAAAAATTATTTCCGGAACACTTCGTAACCTGGTCATTTGCGTCACTCCTGGTCACCAGGACATGGGCATAATGCAGCGAGCCACATAATTACTGTTACGACACTGTTATTGCTTCAACCTTTTATAAATTGAAGCAATGAAGATCAATTTGGTCAGACGCATTTTGCTTTGGTCGACTTGATTATCAGATGAATATGAAGAAAGTGATAGATTGATGAGGTAATACAGGTCAAATAATGTATCATACACGTATGATGGTAGATAAGACATAAATGATATTTGTTATTTAATGATAGACAACAATCACACAATTTCCTTAACATTCTAATGCAAATGATAAAATGTAGGTATATGAGTGAAAAAGATGGCAGAATTCGTAATGGAACCCTTCGTCAGTCACTTATATTCACACCGGTAAACAACTTTATCGAGTAGGGTAGGTTTATCGCTTATTCCTACTGTAGGTCCTGAAAAAGTCGAAGAAATTATTTGGTAATTGGTTGTACGCGCCTCACGTTGATCTGCAAAGAGAGGACTGACATCTAATGCGCTTTATTATCAAATGTTAATTAAGTGTGGCATTATGATTTTAGGTATTCTTATAGTATTGCTGCACAACCCATATAGTAGCTTATTTATGCACAACCTCCATTATTCACAATATACAGATAATTGAACAGAAAATGAAAATAAATGAAAATGCTGATTCCGTCTAAGGAATACCCGACCCGGATCTATCGATGTTAAGTTCCGCTATCAAAAATACTTCTAAATAATTGTTGAATGACAAGTGATCATCTTAAACATTCTGAGATTGACAAAGGGTCTGGACCTGCAAATTCTGCCGTTATTTGTCTTATTTTGCCAAAACAGTACATTTTGGGAAATAGTAGTTTTCCTCAAAAATATTATTGCTCAATATCACAATCTCATAACTTCTTTGATGAATGCTTCTCTAAACATCATTTGGTCTGCAAACACAGACATCGGCTTCCTAATCGGCAACATTGTTTCCATGGTATTGTCGGGAGTAGCTCATCTTCCAATCATACTTTCAAAACCATTCGAAATTCAATGAACATGTTTTGATAAGTGTCTCTCTGTGATAAGGCAACCTCCTTGCGAGTATCGCCACAGCAGGCGGGAATGTCATTCATAATACCTTCATGACTGCCTTCATTTTGCAGGTCAGTTTCATAAAATACTCAATAATGCTTCATCGAAAAAATCGAGTTTCTTTCATTTAACCGCATTTTAATCGGGGGGATCGTGAAACCCCCTAGACATTTTTTGATATTGTTCCAAAGCTGTAATAGCTACGACTTAAATTTTTGTGTGACTTTTAGTTTCTCCGTATATGACAAGTAACCCAAATTTCATCAAATTTGGCATCGGAAGTTTGACATTTTAAAAAAGCCCTTTTCGAAAATCGAGAATTTTGTCAATTTCCTACAAAATCTCCTAATCAAATAAAATCACCAACACAACTTAACAATGCCATTGACAAAGTTCACATATACTTACAATTAACATTCATTCACAAATGTACATCTGTAATCATTATATGAATTATGGCAATATTCTCAGTTTCAATCAAAATTCTCAAGTTCTCAGCTGCTCATTTTCTGCTACAAATATTCGATCCAAAGTCACAAAATGGACAGATTATCTTGTTTCACAATGCATTCGGTGAATTCAAGAATTTGGATGCGGTTGAGTTGCTGCAATTTTTCGCCACGATATATGATTAGGATAATAGCAAACAACAACTAATTTAGATGCGTTTTCAAAAATCTGCGTCTGAGCGGTATTCTGCGCGACTTAGCTATCCCATTGCAATCGAACATACTCCCAACATTGTCTTCAGATAGGCGATGATAACTAGTCAAAACGCATCGTTTATCAAGGCCTTCTACCATCAATTTCCAGCAGAGTATCAGAACATCAATTTTTTGAAGAAATGGAATTCATATTTGAGCTGCTAATTACAATATCCAGATGACCGAGTTTGTAAAAACTAATACCATAATTGAAGCGAGCATACATCAATTGTATACTACTGTAATTTTCGAAGCGATCGAATCATGAGGGCGACAAAATGAGAGGGAGGCTCCCGGAGTTCCCGTGGGATTTCGGAGCTGAAAATGGCCCGGGTGAAATGGTTTGATAGGCAAATTATCAATTTCTAATATCAATAATGCATGCTATGCATTCATTTATTACTTGTGATGATAACAATGTGATTGCAGTAGACCGTCATTCTAGAGCGCTAGTATTTGAGTTATACTCGGTTGATTTATTATCTTGCAGTTATGTTTTCTGAATTCTAGATACTGTAGGGTCATGCATTTTAAATTTAATGCAAATATAAAAAAATTGGTTGACAACGCAATAGATAAATGTGAGTCTTAAGTACTGCCTGTGTTTCGATAATAAAGATATCTAAGCATGACGTGGACAGATTTTTATTTTATAATTGCAAAACACATCTCATAGATCACTGAACGGTTTTTAATGTGACATTCCGTGATTTCTATCCATGAAATTTTTATTAGTGTGTAATTAGAGATAGAATGGATCGCATCATAACAACATTTTTTGCGCTTTGTATTTCTACTCAGGAGCTATGCTATTTCTTTTAGCAATTCTTAATGATGCAGAATGCTTTTCTTTCTATAAGAGACACATTTGCTTGGCGCACTGTTTCTTTCTATAAGAGACACATTTGCTTGGAGCACTGTTTTGTTATTAGTTTCGGAACGATATGTGATATTTCCGACAATTACAAATTCTTGTTTCCATTGTCGTCTATCAATAAAGATGTAAAAACGTTCGCTATTCAAATGTGGAAAATCGACACTTAGAAAAAGAAGGTGAAAAGCTAAATCACAAATGCGTTACATAGACAAAATTTGACAATCTATGAGTTCCTAAAAAATGATTCATAATTTATCATCTAAACAAATTGATGAATAATAGCTTAATTTGACAATTTTGCTTCGATTAATTTAAATTTCAGCAAAAAATATTGCAGGGCAACTATCTTCTTTTGATTGTCATTGCTGTTGAAACAACTAAGTGAATGACCGTTTTAACTTCTCAAAAAATGCTGTGTTCGTCTGATTAAAAGCTTTTCTCGGACAGAAAAAATGAGTCAATGAAATGACAACCTTATTAAGCTCTTCCTTATGCTAGGTATTTCTATGATGCACGTAATTATTTACCGTATTTCTTTACAACTATGACCTCTAACCATAGAAGTAGATAATAGTACACTAGAATAGAAGTTTGATATCTCGCCTATGTACAATGATGGCACATGGAAAAATCTATGGCCTGTAGATCAGATTCGATTTAAAACATTATATCATAGTCAAACTGTTTGCCAAGTTGGTTATGGAAGTTGTTGATAGCAAATCACAGGATCTTCATGAAGAGAATTTTAGTGAGATGGTGGGATTGTTTCATGTGAAATAGCCCACTATTCCTGAAAAAACTGTGCGTATGAGATCTAATGATCCTATTTGGTTAACCCCTTCGTTGAAAGTGCTTTCAGACGCTCGTGACAGAGCCCTTTCTCGTGGTCATTTTTCGAAATATCTCCGCCTTAGAGAGAAATTTAATCAAGCGGTCCTTAAGTCCAAGGGTTGCTGCTATTCCAAAATGCAGTCTCTTTCTCCGACCCAGACTTGGAAAATCATAAACTCGCAAAGGCTTGTATCCCAGAATGTCAACGTTGACTTGCAACAAGCCAATGACATCAACGACAAATTTCATTCCCTCTTCACCGATTCTGACATTCAACGCTTCATTGTTCCCTCATCTCCGATTCCTTCACATTTTCAAGTTGACGAAACTCAAGTAGCAAATCTGATTAAAAGCTGCAAATCCAATTCAGTTGGTCCTGATGGAGTGCCGGGACGTTTTTATAGACGTTTCATAGACATTCTTTCGTATCCCCTAACGATTATCTACAATCTTTGTCTGAATTCATCTACTTTCCCTGATCCTTGGAAATTAGCTAATGTGCTCCCCCTTCCTAAAAAGAACTCAAACTCAGAATTTCGTCCAATATCCATTCTCCCTTTCCCCAGTAAGATTCTGGAAAAGCTGATAAAAGATTTTGTCCTCTTGCCTCATCTCCGCAACTTTTTTGATTCTAGGCAATATGGCTTTGTCCCCACAGATCACCGCGGTTGCACCAACGCTTTGCTAGCAATTCGTCTGAGTACCCTACAACATATTAGTCTGGCCACCTCTAACTCGTGCCGTATCTTAGCTGTAGATTTCCAAAAGGCATTCGACTCCATCAGCCATCTGTCCCTTTTGAAGACCTTATCTGAAGACCTCAAACTGGGCCCTGACATTGTCAGGTTTATCTACAGCTTCCTCGAAAATCGCTATCAACGGGTCACTATCAACGGCTACCAGACCAGTTGGAAAGAAGTTCACAGTGGGGTTCCACAGGGCTCAATTTTGGGTCCCCTTCTTTTCGCTGTCTTTGTCAATGACATGCCATCCTTTATTTGCACCAAGCTGATAGCTTACGCTGACGACATCACATTGATTCACATGACTGATGATGGCGATGACTGTTCCTTTCAGAGTGATGTTGATCTTTTTGTTGCTTGGGCTGACAGAAAAAAACTCAAGATAAATGTTGACAAGACTAAAAGCCTTGACGTATGTCGCTTGCCTGTTCCGTTTAACAATAAACCGATTTTTATAAATGGAACTGTAATTGAACAAGTCAATGATCTCAAAATCCTTGGTGTCATTTTTAGCCATGATCTGTCCTGGAACTCGCAGTGCAAATATTTGTTAGGTAAATGTTGTCGGTCGTTATCTTTTGTTAAACGTTTAAAGTACAATAGAAATGCTTCTTCGGTACTATGGCGTGCATACACTGGCCTGGTTCTTTCCCAATTGTGCTATTCGTGGCCTGTTATTTGTGATTTAAAAGTGTGTCAACTCAAAAAGTTCGAGCACCTACATAAAGTGGCTAAACGTTGGTGCAATACTCCCTCGAAACCGTCTCTCCATCATTCGCTGCAAAAGACTTGTACACGTCTAATAACAAAAATTGCTGACAATCCTGAAACGCATCCTATTGCCGAATATTTCGTCGTGAGGGATTCGAACTGCGGTCGAGTACGACACAAACGCAGACTATTCCCATTGAAGCGCAAGCAAGCGTACTATAACAAATCATTTGTAAAATTTTCTACGCTGTCATAATTTTCCTTTTCTTGTCAAGCACGGTGTATTCATGAAATCATGTACCGCTCGTTGTACTGAAATAAAGTGATATTATTATTATTATTCCATGAATTAACATGCTGTGTCTATTTGTGTCAGTCATTCACAACTATTATACAATTTTTCAATGCTGGAATGCGAATTAAAATTTGGTTCAGTCATATTGAAAGTGGTCGGTGCACTGGTTGTAAGAACATCTCAAGAAGTCACAGATAAAATTTCTAATTATTGGATAATTTCTCCGTCAAGCGGTTAAGAAACCTAGCGCTTTTCTGGAATAAACACACTGAAAGCTTCTTTACCTACAATCATTTCTCAGATAAATAGAATGTCCCTGGAACTCTTCAATTAATCATTTAATGACTTATGTGAAATAGTTTGATGCATGGATTCCTTAATAGTAGTGGCCGGGATGGGAAACTGTGAAATTTCTCTCATCGCGGCTATACGGAAGAAGGGTCACTTTTGGAGAAGCAGATTTTCCTTCAAACCTGTGCGTTATCGCGAAACAGAGAGAACCTCTGACCAAGTGATGAACATTGAAACCTACAGCCTGTTGGTCAGTGGCCAAATCAAAGGGAGGAACAAGCAAAATAAATAAACAATGTTCCCGTTCTACAACACATTACGGTTGAAAGCTTTAACTTCATTAGGAATTATAAGACGAAAAGTCGATAAGATATACGTTTACATGCCTTCCTTTCCATAGTCACATTTTATACTTCGCGTATGTGAAGGTTTGACGACGCCTAACTGTGCTCAGCTCCGAACTGCAATTTTTTTATAAAAGTGTTCTGCGACATCAGTCTCCTGGAGTTTCTCTTCAACTTCATAAACTTCGAAAGAACGAGGGTTTTGATGAATTGTACCGAAGAGTACGTCATCAAGATGACGGATTCACGCGGGATAAAGCAAAGAATGCTTTTTTGTGCTCCAAACGTTTTAGAAACGACGACTTCATTATTGAACGCGAGGATTCTAACAATTCAAGAAAACAGCAACAAGGTAATATTCGAACAAGGCGAAATGAGTTCGCTGGTTATAAATATTTAGGCTACATCATCTTGATTTTGTGAAACTTATCACAATTTACCTACCGCATAAAATGTTTTTTAAAAAATTTTCTAGGCATGAATTAAATATATTTTTGCACAACAAAAGTAATGCAATGAATACGAGGATGTGTCTGTGTCTGTGGCATCTTCCAAAGCTCGAAGAGGTGCATTAAAGTTAGAATTATTGGAGGCATCTGTCATGTTGCGACACAATAAAACTTTCTTCTGAACTTCCCTTATTTGTTCTATCCGGCTTTTGTTTTTGAAGGTATTTGTTGTGATAAATATGCTCTTGCTTCGATCGCATTATCATGGAAGCGTAATTGATGATTTATGTCACAGTTCAAAGTAATACTAATGCGTGACATTTTATATTGTTTTTCTATATGATATTATGCTTGCTTCGTAGTCTAAATATAAAGAAAAACCGCTTTACTGATAAACTGTTATAGCAGTGATGCAAATGTAATCACTTGAATGTATGAATACGGATTTTAGGAACTGCTATGGTAGGAAACAGAAGAAGAATAGAAAATGGTTTTGTCGAATTATTTTAAGTCTAATTCATTTTTTAAAGGATCTTCATTTACATTGGTGCATTTCGTAGGATTATTTTAGCTTGTGTATTGTTCATACTAAGGTGGTGGGATAGCTCAGTTGGCTAAGGGCCGCGCTGTCCTATCCCTAGCTTCTAGCATGGCTTCGTGCCTTGGGTTGGGCAGGGATGGGTAAAAAATGCGCGAGACCAAATTTGAGATAAGCTGAGCAATCAGTTGCAGAATGTCCCTTTTAGATATTATCAAGATAATTTTGCTTATACTGGAATATGCTGTAACTTAGCTACAGCAAGTAATGAAGGTTAGATCTCAATTATAGACAAAATCATGTACCGCAACTTTGAAGCCATACAGCTTAGTTTAGGTATATAGGCTGTAGCAGGCTTGTGACTGCTAAAACAGATCTTTTTTGTGTAAACATACAGACTCATCCTTCCATAGAAAGTCTACACATTGGTTACTTTTATAAGTAGCAGTCATTCTAGTCTTATATTTTTGTGCGAATTTAGATCAGCTCTTTTGTTGCGTTCTTAAACCTTGCAAGATAATGCTTTCATTTTCTAAGTTTCCATCTTTACTTTTCTCTCTTCATCTACCTATTGCGTATCTTATCATTTTGCTTTTATGGATAGACTACAACTGCCTGTCAATACGCCCAAACTTTCATGAAAAAGTTATTGACTGGAGCGCTTATAACATGCAATTTTTCAGAATCAAATTCGGACGGCCTATGTCTATACTAACAGTTCTACATGGATTTTTATGTAACTGAGTTAACTGAGTTTTAGCGAATTATTTTACTGAGTTATAACCGAGTTTTTTTTGAAAAACTCAGTATACCGAGTTTAACTTAACTTGGTTAATTTCTGGTAAACTAGGTTAACTTAGTTTTAACTGAGTTTCTTGAAAAAGTCAGTTGACAACACTGATAATAGTTAACTTTGTATGACATATCAATTGTCAATTCCGTTGTGTTGGATTCACTTTTTCAATTCGCTAAGCGATTTCTTTTATGATTCCGATTGTTTTCATTTTTATCGATAGCCAAGGATAAAATAATGTATTACTATTATAATTTGAAATTGATCCTGCAAAATTTAGACACGTTTATCCTCTTGAGATGAAGGTCCATTTAATGCTAATAAACTATTAGCTATGCATTTTTAGTTATTATATTCGTGGTATTGATAATATAAAGGCAGTGATGCGAACAATGTGCTTGCTCTCTCAAGGCAGACAGTGCACATGATTACTAAAAACAAAGGCGATTAGGTACTTATGCATGTCAAATATTAACTGCGTGCTACCATCCACACCTTTAGCGAGCGAGCGGTAGTGACCCTTCTTCCGTATTTCCCTAATTCCAAGTTTCCCATCCCGGCCATTACTATAAAGGAATCCATGTTTGATGGTATCTCGGCAGCTGATATTCGAATGCATGCAGAGATTTTGATATTGTTCAAATATAAAGAACAAGGGAACCCCTTAAAGTAAAATGAATACTCTGAGATTTCTCGGCCTCTGATTTCAAGCTGGAGTAATGCATGTTCTGTAAATCGACATTACAAGTTGCGTATGTGTCTGATTATACTCTTGATAGATTATATGAGCGATATTTCAAAATGATGGATGTGCAGAACGTTTAAAAGGATTTCCTTCTTTGTCATCCTGTCGCCGCACTATTTTGTAAATTCTTTATTGCTTTTGAGTACATGGTCTTTGGACAAGGGGCAACAATCGTGATCACAAATTGACTTGATAATTGAAAATGCCAACCAGAAAACAAGAAAGCCAGCTCGCAAAATTTGCTTTTTTGCCCCAACTAAGTTCCCCCGAAGTGTGCCATAATTTTCATGCAATTTCTATTCTAGAACTTACTATGGTAATGTTAATTTCTATGCCTCTAACAGACCCGCCCCGGGTACGGTCTGTCACTATGAAGTAGAACCCGATGCTCGGATATAACCCATCTAATCAACATAAACATCAAATTCTATGTCATTATTCATTCATTAGCTTTTCGTTAACTAGTTAGTAACTAACCCCTCAAGACAGCACGGCTAACTGAAAGAAAGCGAGGTCTGAAATGTGATTATGAGTTCAAGTACCACCAAACAATGATCATCGACATTCTAAATAATTGTAAACTGACCAGTCAAAGCAATTGCTTGTAAGTAGTAATCGGCTGAAAGGGGTGTGATTTCTGGTGTGAATAGGGTAAACAACTTCTGCAAAGAACTTCGTGTGTAGGACGAACTCTTCAACTATGCGGGAGCAATTCATGACTACACATATTCGGCTCCGGTTTGGGAAGTTCTAGCTTCGTTTAGGTTAATTTGCTTCCGCTTCTAATACCTGAGATGTTATACGCCTTATCTAAAGTTTTCCTTCATTATGAAGTGAAAATGCAAATAATATGCACTTGGCAAAAATAGATGACAATTTTCACAGATGCAAAATATAAATGTGAGATAACAAAATTAGAAAGAAGTCATATTACAGTTTTATGAGAATAATGCAATTATACCCCTGAGAAAAGCATCCTTACAGCAGCTGATAATCAGATTCACTGGGGATCAAAGTTCGGTCGCGGTGCTTGAATGAAGTTTCACTGGTTCAGTCAAATGTGACAAAGCCGATATAGTGTGTTGCACCCAAAAACACAAACTTGAAATTAAAAATAACTTGCGAGTGTAAACATACAGTGATATGTAGTAAACAAAATGGGTTTCCTTTCTCATGCTTCCTCATCTGACTCTATGACCGGCTTGCTATCCTGTAATTCGATATCATGTTCCGCCCCCGTAGTTATTGCAGTACGATTCGAGAACAACAGCTTGAGGTCGGTTATCAGTTACTTCGCTTCTAATTGGCTCTCCTTGTTGATGTGACTCAGATACTGATCATCTCGATTTCATGGAATTTCGGAATTCTGTAATTTAGAGTTTCCTGGTCCGGGGCTTCATCATCTTGCAAGAGGCAGTCGACATAGCTTGTCGAACTTACAGGATTCTTGTGAAGTCACGAAAAATGGATCTTGAGCCGGTTCGGTTCACGACAGCAGTCTTCTGCCCGAACGTCGTTGCAAGGTCTGACTCCGTCGAATAAGCCCAGACCTTCGGTACAGATTGTTTCTCTTCAATTTTTTGTGTAACGGATGGAGAGAGTCGCGCGGAGTAAGGGATCTGGTCGCCTCTCGAGCGTCCTTGTCAGAGTCTCCGGATTGCAAAGGCTCACCGATCCGATTGCTGATAAGAAGAGCTGGATTCTGAGATCATTAGGGAAAGCTTCGCTCTAAGTGGCATGCATGAATACAACACATTGAGTGTTTACTTTGCATTATAGTAGCGATAGGATAGGTGTTAGCAGTATTCAGATTATTTTCAACCGAACTGTTTCAACATTGTGTAGCACAATTGTGCAGCTATCGACTCCGCAGCATCTAATTCATGGAGTATAACCAAACTAAAGAAAAATTGCCCTGGTGCCAACTCAGAGGGACATCAAGGTCATCGCAGCAATTCAAAAAAATATGCTGACAGCTGTACTTTCGAAAAGAAAGCATGTGCTGACCTATTCAAACAGAAACATAAGCGAAGCTCATCCAAAAAAAATAGATGCTCTAGAAACTTTTGTAATTGATTTTTGGCAAATTGTTGAAAATTTTGATAAAGTCCTTGCTCAAATAGGGTTGAATTCATCGCTTTTTTCTCAAATTCGGCAATCTGTGGAGCAAGCCAGCATTCATCATCTTTTCATATATGTTTTAACCCACAAATTTAAATCGTGCTTTGAGTAATGATTGGTTACAAATTCTCATGTTAGTTGTTCCTATGCGTGTCTTACTAATCCATTGCTTGTGAGCAGCCAGCGTAGTGGCCTTGCCGCAAAATGCTTGCTCTGCGCTCGGAGGTTCAAAGTTCAAATCAGACACCTTAAGATAAGCACATAATGCATTCTGTCAGTTCTACGGCTAATGGGAGCGAAATTAAATGCTGGTCTAGACACTTGTGAGGGAAGAAATTTGATAGAGGGACAATGTAAAAGATTGTTGGTAAATTGACTGATGTCTGCGAGTCTATTAGAGCAGTGTAAACTGATATTTGAAATCAGTTATGATCAACATAATTCCAAAATTATTCTCTTCTTGTGTGCAGTAAATAGGATATTTTTGGTGTGTCCAGAAAAATGCGACATGACATGAATAATCCATTCACTTGAATTGCTCCCACAATAAATTGTTGTCTTTAAATCTTTACACGTAATCACAGCGTGTTCATTCTGAGTATTATGTCAAAAGTGTACCAGAAATCTAGCAGAGTAAATGTGATCATGAAGATTGGAATCATCTTTTTACTTACAGGAATTATGAGGGAAAAATTAATAATTTTAAGTGCATAGGATATTTCTTTAATTTGAAGCAAGTGATGTGTTATTGTGTAATTGACAGCTTCCCTTTATTGATTGAGAATTCTATTCTGTTTAGAATAAGCATTATTATTTAGATTTAATGTCAGTTCACATTGCTCTAAATAAAAAATAATCTTTAAGGTACTTTGTGTAGGTTGCGAACTAAGTAAAGAGAATTGTACAACTTTTAACCCTATTTACAGTAGGTTCTGAAGCGGGGTGGCAGACAATTCGGTTTCCCTCCTCATTCTATAAGCTATTTGCTACATTTGTCAGGAATTCTCTGCACAACATATTTGGCGTCCGAGCTTCCCAATACTGATAAAAGCGATTCAAAATATGAAATCCCTAATCTTAACCATTTTTAAAAATTTTGAGAATTCTGAGAATTTTCCGAACGAATACCCTTAATTAAAGCTGAATATGATGCATTTTGGAATGATTACATGTACTTAGAAGTCACATTTGAGAACAGAGGATATTGATAGATTGATGTGAACATGGAATTCAACTCAGAGGTCCGCAGACGTATATGAAATGTGGAAGATTTTGATTTAGAAGTAACAGTTCCAATATTTCCAATATTTTTTTAATTGTTCAATTGATTTTATTTGTTTTTTGATTCCACTTCAATGATATATCTTTGTGTTGATTGGTATATATATTTTGATCCTGAGCAAGTTAATGAAAACTTAAAGCTGCTCAATATGTTGTGTCAGAAGGATATGTCGCTTTTGCAGGTAAAGTATTTAAACAAGTTCCTTCCGATAGGAAGTGTAATTGTAGTCCGTTTCTCTCAAATTTGCTTTTAGTACATTGTAAATTTGTTTCATATGAAACCTTTGTTTGTAGGAAAGAAATTTGGGATTGAAAGATTGTCATCGAGTGCATCTCGCTATATCGATGACATTTGTGAAATAAACTGTCGTCACATTCACATTTCCACTATCAGCTCGCATATTCACTATTTCGCTATTTGCTGTTCATTAATTACCTTCCCAGTGTCATTGATTTGGCTCCTTCTGGTGCGACTATACTTTATGCATTACCAAAAATTCATAAACCTGGGTTGCCGCTTCGACCGTTATTATCAATGACTGGCTCCAATTATCATTCAGTTGCTAAGTTCATGGATCAGGATATTCTCAAAACCATTCTTGATCTAATTTATTGGTCAATTGAAGAGTCATAAATTTACACTTCGCACAGCGTGACGGGCTTTCGGCGTCCAGCGCCTTCTTACGGTCGAATAATTCACTTCTTTCTTCACACCGAGTATGCAGACTGCCATTTGACCATCGACCGTAAGAAGGCGTTGGACGTCGAAGATCCGCCACGTTGTGCGAAGTGTAAATTTATAACTTTTTAATTGACCAATAAATTAAATCGGTTCAGAAATTCTCTTAACTCTCCTGTGAGAGTTTCTTCTCTTAACTTTTCTGCGAACATGGATCAAATACCTGCCTTTTAAATAAAGGTTGGAAAACAGCAGTCTCCCATATATCAAGGAACATTCTACTGAACAATGATTGTTCACTACTTTTGTTATTATTGGAGCAAGAGTTTTTATGCACTCTTGGACTTTTTGTTAACCACGTAGGACATGGATCCAGATCACACTGCTTATTTGCAGAACGGATGACTAGCTTTTCTATTTCTTGGACAGTGACGCTTTGAAAATCATTAATGGAATACCCAACAAATTTAGTGCTGTGAATATTCTGTGCAGGTAATTCTTGTGATTCCATTTCTGTTCTCTTAATGTGAAGCCACTCATTGATCTTTATCTTTTCTTCAAGGAAATTTGCCATTTTATTCGAAGAACATTTAGGCGACGGTTGATATAGGTTACATTGATATATCAATAAATTCCTCCAAAGTATGAAATGTGAATTCTGGGTCATGAGAGGGACTGCATTATCCTTCTCTGCGGTTGATATCCAATTTTCCAACAATTCATGGATATCAATGCAGAAGCAAGTTGGAGCAAGGGTCGCCTTGTTTCAGACGGTCTAATGTTCTCGCCGAAGGGTAAGAATGAAGTTAAGGCTCTGAATAACAAGTACCTGTAGTAAAGGTAAATCAAGCAGTAAAGGTAAAAGCAGTAAAGGAGTATCTGAGGGAAGCTTAGTATCATTACCGCTCTTCCTTCAACATCTCTCGGTCTACACTTGACTGGAGACTAACTCCGCTGTGCTGCAGCCATGCGCCTAGGAGTCCCCGTATCTTTTGAGCACGCCTGTGTTCGTTGTCTCTTAGGCAGATAACCTGGGAAACCACGCCGTTGTGTGCCGAAAGAACTCTGGACGCCTTCTTCACCATCAACTGATGGACGACGTCCTCGACAGATCCTTCCACTCCATCTAAATGTCAACTGTCCTGGAACCCAACAGCCTTATCCACAGCAATCTCAAACCCGGTGGCATAAACGTTTGGGCATGCACCTGTGGCAAACCACTCACGTGGAGCGTGACTTCTGCTCATCCATTGGCCAAATCATAGAAGGCTACTTCTGCAAAAGGTTCCCCATCCGTGGCGAATGAGGTCGAATCCAAGACTTGGAAACTGACTTTTTCCTCCAGCCTCCAGTATATTTCATTGGAAACATTCGGTGACATGGGAGCATCTACAAGACACTTCATCTTGAGGCTTGACATTGCCATTACATTAAAAACTGGTAATTACCCTTCTTCACATTACCTTACTATTGCGATAATATCGACAACTACGCCTGTATCAAGGAAACTTTACCTGCCCCTGGAAATGCCCTGCACCCAGCATCCCTCTGAGTTTTTATTTGTTGCTTATTTAACCTGATGTAATCATCATCAATATTATTACTATTATTATGCTCATATATCAATTCTAACACTGCCCCAGACAAATGCGTGCTGACACATCTGCCGGAATTAAAACCAACGGTGACCGGCCTCCTGAACCCCTCCTCAGCGGGGAATCTCAACGATTACCCCAACCTCAGAAAAATAAATTCACCGCGGCTCGGATATCATAAAGGAATTTCCCTGGAATGTAGTCTGCCAGACCTTCTCAACTCTGTTCTACACAACCGGTTGCTTTCCTCAAACAATCCACTCCTGTTTATGTTTGCAAAAAGCTCTTGCAGGATGATTGGTTGGAGACAGATAGTTATCATCCGATCAAAGTTATATTTTTATATTGTACGCTGCCTTAATAATACTGAAATTAACTGTTGAGAAAATTAACTGCTACTTCGAAAAGTATTAAACTATTCAACCGGCGAATAAAAAGCATGTGTATAAGCATTTTAAATCCTAATGGCTTTCTAATTCCTATATATTACAAAGTACTTGCATGAAGAAATTGTGCTCATTTAGACACTCATTCATTAAATTAAAACACCTTCCTCATTAGCTCAATTCAAGCTTTATTTACATGACATTAAAAGAAAATGAATGAGCAGTTAGTGTTTAGTGCGATAAATAGTAGCTAGTGGAGATTAATGAATCTTAAAATCACAGGAAAATTTATTCACTTCTTTCAAAAATGAGTGAAAACCTAGTGCTCCTTTCAATTTCTTCTTCATTTATCAATTTACTATTACCAAGCATTACTTTAAGTATTTTTTACTGATCTAAGCTGCTGTTGTTTGAAACGAACATAGATAAATAGAGAAACAGAAAATTTCAGTTCACTATTATTTATTGTAGTTTTAGGAATTAAATTGTGAATCTATTTTTTTATAATCTCACTGTTACTACCCAGAATATTGCATAATGGCTGCGTTTATTTATAAGTGCAACGAAATTTCGAAATGATTTGTTTCAATCGGAAATTGACAATACTTAATAGTATCATTATTTCCTTTGTCGTGAACTAAGCTTCACAAATAAATGCTTGAATGACTTTTATAGAAGCTCCATAACCATAGCAACGTTGATGTACCAGTAAAGTTTCCTCCGATTTGATGAAAATTCATCTTCCATTTACATTTATGTAACATGATTTAGCGCTAAAGAAAATCGTAAACAAACAAACAGCATGAAAGGTTTTGATGAGGTAGAACTCGGCCGGTTATCTTAACAAGCATTAGCAATAATTTTCAAAACATCGTTTTAAAACAATCAAAACTACCTCATTGACGCATTTGGTTGACGACTTCTGGAGAGAATTTAGCGGAAGGAGCTCAATATTATGATTACGAAATCTTTATTCATTTATGCGAATTGCGTTAACTTGCTGACATCGTAACACACTCATGAATCATCGAACTGAAGATCACTAAAGAGATGCTGCTTCTCATTATCAACCTATGAATACGGATTAACAATGAGCCATGAAATAATCGAAAATTGTTCACTTCTGTCCAAGTATCAGATTTCCAATCAATTTACTTAATGATGAGTATTCAGGATTTTCTCTCGTTAAGTTATTGAGTTGCACAAAAAATCGCTCGCTTCACTGAATAACCACATTCAGGGAATTCTTCTCTGTTAATAGAATAAAATATAAATAGAGCTTTATCATTTTTACTAGGCAAATCATTCGGTGAGAAATTTAGTGAAGCACTGGGTCAGTAAGGCCAGTAGCAAGAAAATTTCATAATGCTGAACTGCGCATGACATAATAATCATGTGCAGATTGAAGACCTACAGTGCGCGACAGCAAGTTTTAAACTTGGCATAAATCACGTACATTTTTCAACACCTAAATTTTTTTGCTATTAAGAAACATCGACAATTTATAATCATCTGAAAGAGAATTTTCGGATCTATCATTTGAATGTTGTTGAATTAATTGTTTTTTAAATTGGTGGTTCCTAGAGGCCCATAAACCCGAAAGCCCCAAATTTTCTTTGACTTGTTTTGACAAGCGCATAAATCAATTTGAAACATTCTCCTTGTGATATCCAAAACCGTCACAAGATTGGCTTTCGGAAAATATATAGTTTGAAAGTGTTTTCTCGAAGTTTATAGGCAATATTTTGAAAGTAGTATAGATAGATAATGTTTCAGAATATTTCGTCGAAGGGCCTTAAATTTACCCAACAAAAGCAGAAAACACTAGTTTTGAGGTAAATAAATGTCACCAGTTAGTTAACAGCGTTATTTCTGTCATTATCGCAACACATTCTGAAAATGAAAAAATCGCCACATTTTCTATCTATACTACTTTCAAAATATTGCCTATAAACTTCGAGAAAACACTTTCAAACTATATATTTTCTGAAAGCCAATCTTGTGACGGTTTTGAATATCACAAGGAGAATGTTTCAAATTGATTTATGCGCTTGTCAAAACAAGTCAAAGAAAATTTGGGGCTTTCGGGTTTATGGGCCTCTAGGAACCACCAATTTAAAAAACAATTAATTCAACAACATTCAAATGATAGATCCGAAAATTCTCTTTCAGATGATTATACATTGTCGATGTTTCTTAATAGCAAAAAAATTTAGGTGTTGAAAAATGTACGTGTTCGTAGATTTATGCCAAGTTTAAAACTTGCTGTCGCGTACTGTAAATAATGACAATTTGAAAACACGTAAAACCTACAAAAGAAACCTGAAAGTAACCTGAAACGGCTATCCATGAAAAGGTTTAGCAGCACAAATATTGATCGGCAATTCCATGAAAATCAGTGTGATAATGTATTCGCCGTCCAGACGAATATTAATGCAAGAAATAAAACTACATTCAACTAAGAGGGGAAATCGAATCATAAAAAACCAAACGAATGCGTATTTGAGTAATGACAGATAAACAAATGAATGAAATAATTAAACAAAAAAGCATGGTATATAACCAGGAGGAAGATTACCCTAAGACACTATCTCAACAGATCCCGAAGTTACAATAACAACACCATATTACAAAGCTCTCCCATTTTAACTACAAAATGTGTTTTCAAAAAAAAGGCCATCTACAAACTTGTATGCCAAAAGTGCAATCAGCAAATAGGAAGAATGTTTCATCAACGTATCAAAGAATATCACTGCACAGAAAATTCATCAGTCCCCAATCATCTTAGATAATATAATAACAAAAAAATGAAATTGAACATCTTAGCAATGCGGCCAAGATTAAACAATGGCGTAGAAGTGGACGATTTTCAGAATTTCCTTTTCATCTTCCTCTATTCATTATCAATTATTGAGAAACATGCATGAATTACTGATATGTACTTATGTGCGCATTTATGCACACGTATTTATGATCTGTGCTGATACAAGTTCGTTGCTTCTGCTTGGATTTTCCTTAGTTGAATGTCGCTCTGTTTCTTGTCTTTATCTTCGTCTGGGCGGAGGATACCTATTATCTCACTGATTTCCATGGAATTGTTTATCACTGCTTGCAATGCTTGAAGACCCCTGGGTAACCTTTTCATTTAGCTATCCTTCATATTCCTGTATTCACTATCAATTATTGAGAAGCATGCATGAATTACTGATATGTACTTATGTGCGCATTTATGCACACGTATTTATGATCTGTGCTGATACAAGTTCGTTGCTTCTGCTTGGATTTTCCTTAGTTGAATGTCGCTCTGTTTCTTGTCTTTATCTTCGTCTGGGCGGAGGATACCTATTATCTCACTGATTTCCATGGAATTGTTTATCACTGCTTGCAATGCTTGAAGACCCCTGGGTAACCTTTTCATTTAGCTATCCTTCATATTCCTGTATTCACTATCAATTATTGAGAAGCATGTAGGTTACAGCATTTTCCATCCTCAAATTTTGCATGCTATTTAAAATTATATCATTGAGATGCATTGTATAAGCAAATTACTATATTTATACTTGACGTTACCAAAATGTTTTTCACCATCACTGAGTTGATGAGAGAATCATCAAATTAGACAATCACTGGGTCAAAGGTCGATTTAGTGATAATGTCTATTCATGGCTTGGTAGATGAGTGAATGCAAAGGTTCAGCATGCTTTCAAGAATTGAAATGCCGTCGACAATTAGGCCTATAAGTATTTTGCTTTGATACAGAATTGTACAAACATGCGACATAGTAAATTTACAAATAGCATGTGGCCTTATAATAAGAAACAATGCCATAAGAAACGGACAGATTTTCAGACAGCCACGCAGACAGAAGCAATCTCTAGTGTTTGAAAACTGCCGAAATAATGTCAAAATGTTGACAGACGGCCTTTAAAAAGTATAATGAATTGATATTGACTGTTCAGTACATAGCACTACATGGCTATCAATCAGAATTTGACAGCAATAGAGCTGTTATTTGTCAATATCAAAGTCCCTCTCTGTCATAAGAGCTTTGAAGTATACTCAATGAAAAGTATTCGCCGAATTCGATATCACATTCAATCTATCCGTCAACAGCATCATAGATTGTCTATTGATAAACATATAAAATACACATACTTTCGAAGATTGTCCAAAACTGACATGATTTAGAAAAATATTGTGATAAATAAATGTGATGCATTTTATGCTATCCAGATCGATTTTGTTATGCCAGTCAATGTCAGTTGGTGCCCTCAATTACATCTACAGGCCTACAGTAAGAACTTTCCCCACACCCAGGTACGATTTGAGATGAAAGCAATTAAATGACTTTCTCCGCACATGCAAGCTTCTATATCCATAGGTCTTTTTGGAATGATAGCATGTATGCTACCGTCTGAGTCATATTTTGAGGAAAATTATGTAGGGAACTGAAGCGACTTTGCTGATTTTGTGGCATCATGACTTCGCATGTTTGATAGTTCAGTTTACCGCTGCAAAAGCTTGTACTGGCTTTACAAATTCGGGAAATGCCAAATATGATTCCCGATTGGGCACTGGTTTATTCGCAAAAGAATCAGTAAAATTTTGCCTTGCTATCATTATGTGGCTCAAAGAATCTTGCACTGTACTGTGTCTCCATGTTTTGGTCTGTAGTCGGCCATTGGATTGATTGATTATCTTCCTGTAGGGTCATATTGAAACTAATTTGTCTTCAAAACCGCAAAATGTGCTCTCAAAAGAAAGCAGAGATTAGCGCGGTTCTACGGTGCAACTCCCAAGCTTGATTATTCCATACTATCGCTTGAAAAGAATATTTGTGACAACCTGTTTCTAAAAAAGTTTCCCTAATGAATTAAAGAAAATAAAGAAAATACGCAAAAGACATTTGTGCTATAAGTCAGTGACTACAGATACCCTTCCAACTTCACTGCGTGTTTGACATTTGACAGATCTAGAAAACTTTCATTAGAAGTGATAAGAATTTCATTTTTCAATTGAGAGAAATGTCACACATCATGATGAACACATGAAACGGTCAAAATTTAATATCTGACGTGACACTTTAGGCCATGCTCGATGCCCTGCTCATCATATAAATCTGATGATAGCATCACATATATTTCCAGCGAACTGTTTTTCCAAAATTTAGAAAATTGAAAAAATTTCTCCTGCGCATGATTACATGTAAGTGACGTGTTCAATGGCATGTTTCACATATCTCTCATGGCACAGGACTTGACATTTTTCTTCAGTCACTAAATCATCTCGTTTTATCTTCGCATAAATCATCAGCCTAAATAGCCTGTCAATAGTGCTTATGTAAGTGTGGGAGATGAGGAAGAAGGAGATTATTATGCTGGAGACAACAAAAATGAAATGCTGAGACGAATTAAAGGTGCTATGTAAAGAAACAGACTGACGAGAGAACAGATCCAAAGGGAGCTTGGAGTGGCTAGTAATTGCGACAAGACAAGAACACGCTTGGGATGGATGAATACCTCATACGGATAGAAGTCGACAATCCGGTGGAAGTGGTGAATGAAATAGAAGTGAAAGGAACCCGAAGGAGAAGACGTCCGTGCAGGCGATGGCGCGATAACATCCAGCGAGATATGACCAAAAAAGAACTCGAGGAGAGAGATGCTTGCGACAGAGGACGTTTGAGTAGCATGACACAGGCCCTCGACCCGGCTAACTAGGTAGAACAGGAAGAAGAAGAAAAGGATTCCATGCAGGGTTGGGCGCGATTAAATGACTTTCTGAAATTCTCACGATTAATCGTGCGATTACAAAAAATGTGCGCGACTCAGCACTAGAAGATTTGAGTTGATGTCCAGAATTTACTACTTATAGCTGCATTATTTGCATTATTAGACATAATCTGAATATGTTATTGCATATAAACATCAACGAATCAATGCAAAAACCATGTTCCAATATAATGGGCTCCGAGGCCCGCAAGCTACTTTCGATTTAGCCGACCTTCGCACCATCAGAGCAAGCACTCACCGTCACAGGGACACTTTTCCAAAAATCGAATCCGAAAATGCTGACAAAGGTCTGTTTATGAACTAAAATGAAGCGCTTTTGAATGGTTATTGAATCCTCTTGATTCTGCTGCTATGGTCGCTACTCGCTAATTAGGCATGCTGATATATTTCATCCATGGTAAGCTTTGAACTTCTTCATATGTATGATTTTTCGATTCTTCGTTTTGTCTGCAATTGCTCTAAATTTTGATAAATGGCTTAATAATCAGCCTGTGCTCTTAAGCCATAGACAGATAACAGGCTGGTGATATTTACAGAAATATGAGAAAAACATAGTTAAAAATCAAAGCACCAAATGACAGAACAGTTAAATATAATTTTCTAATTTTCATAAACTCAAAATTTGCACAATTTTGCACATTTTATCAAATGCTGTATTTTTACAAAAAGTCGAAAATAGTTGATTAATGAAATGCTCTTTCGAAAAAAGTAGCACGAGTTTTTTGTTCGAGTTAAGTCGCACTCAACCCTCATTGCATGCTGTACGGCTCTATTCATTTCATAGATTCTTGGAAGCCAAAAAATCAATTCCCAATACGATGTGACAAAAGGTAAATTGACATTTCATCTTAGGACCCTACATTTGCAGGTCATTCAGAAATCAGCATTGTTCGTACACAATAATAATAATAATAATTCTGTATTTGTGAATACAACAAGCGGTATTACAAAGAAATATACACAGGAACAAAATCACGATATGATGGAAAATTTGACAAACGAATTGTTGTAAAGAGCCATTCTTCTGTGGAAGGGACGTGGAGCTCTTGTACGTCTTATATTGCAGTTATTCTGGCGAATTTCAAAAAACTCAGCCAAAGGATGCACATTTGCATTCGTGGCTATCTTTTGTATCAGTTTTTCACAGATCTTATTGAGTAAATCTTCAAGGCTGGTCTTGTCAGTTACGTCAGCCCAACGTCTAGCAAGGACATGTAATCGTTCAAGCTTTCTGAATTTCCCTTTGCTGATGTCGCACATGACTGGCCAACAAAAAACCATATGACAGAAGACAAAAGCCATGTATGCCTGCCAAATAACGGGACCACGATTACCGTTCAACATTAAACGTTTTACAAACGACATAGCACGGCAACAGCGATTATACAAGCTATCAAACTGCACACTCCAACTCAAATCACTGGAGAAAAGAACACCTAAAATTTTCAAATGCTCAACATTCTCAATAGCACTATTATCAATAAAAATGGGCAAACATGGCGGACAAGAATTCTTGCGTGACATAGTAAGACATTTCGTCTTATCAACATTTACAACAAGTTTTTTCTTTTCGACCCAATAACAAAAACTATCGACGGAGAGTTGAAAATTGTCAACAACATTCACATTACCGAGATGGATTAGGGTGACATCATCGGCATAGGCGATTATCTTAGTGTCATGGAGGTGCGGAAGATCATCAAGTAAAATAACGAAAAGAAGAGGCCCGAGGATGGAACCCTGGGGAACCCCACTAGTGACCACTTTCCAGGGCGTAGATATGCCATTCAAACACACACGCTGCACACGATTTTCAAGAAAACTTAAAATGAATTTAGTTACCAGCGGATTGCAACCAAAGTTCTTCATCAGTGAATTAAGAAGAACGGAATGACTCACAGAGTCGAACGCCTTTCTAAAATCAACTGCGAAGAGTTTCACGTAGTTCAGAGGGTCGGCAGAAATATGTTGCAGAGTATATATAATACGATTTTATATTTACCACAACGATCACCAATGAAGCTAATTAGTTTGTAGTAGTCAAATATAATGGCAAACTCACAGCACGAGTGTGTCATATGATCATTTAACAACTCACCAAATATACTGCCTGACAGAAAAAACTTAACACTTATCATCACTAACCAATGACAGCTGTTAAATTTCTAAGTCCATCTTACTCCCTAACTCTATGTGCCCTCTCTAGCATAGCCATATGAAGGTATCGTTCCAGCCGCACATCTTTTGCATGGCAATTTGATCTATCGTTTATTTAATTTCATTGTTGTTAATCCTCTTACAGAGGAGCAACGTTTGGATAAGTTTAAATATTGCATAATTGGAAAATTTGCTGTCTTTCTGACATAAGTCGTAAGTGCATGGTGAAGCATAGAGATGAATTCACAAAATGTGTGGCTGTTGGAATGATTCCCTTTGGACGTAACGCATGCTTGTAAAGAATCGGATGCATCGCATGTAGGCTAGCTGCTAGGAATTGGTGGGTGCGTTGGTGTGAAGAAGAAAAAATTGTAAAGCAAGAAGGATCTGAAAGACCAAAGAAGACAAAATAGAGTCACAAACCGACAATGATTGCAGCGAAGGAATATCGGTTTCAGACCGTTTCGCATCTAGCAATAGGCTGGAAATCTGCTGCTGGTATCAACTGTTGCGTTAGAACAGCAAATCGACGAACTGCATTTGACAGAAGCGGGATTCAAATCTTGCAGACATGCTGTATGCATACCTCTCGATAACTTTTTGAATTTTGGTGAATTTATACGATCGCTTTCCCGTATGAATGAACATGTTACAGGTCTCGAATATCAGCGAAAAAGATAAGAATGGTGTGAGTTACATTCTAAAGGGAGCGCTGATTAGTGACAGCGCTTGATGTGGACGAGTAATCACGGTTTACCCTCAATTTCCACGACGGAAGAGTTTGTACTCACAGACTCTCTCGTGAGAGATATACAATCTGCTGCATTTCAGAACATGTTCGATTCAGTGGTGGTAGCGTCATGGTTTCGGCCAGTTTCTAGCACGGTGAACGAGTCAAGGCGGCTATTGTCATCAAGGCACTTTGGATGGCTGATGTTATCTCTCGGAAAACGTGACAACTTTTGTTATCTCAAGGGACACCATCTGATGCAAGATGACAATGTGCAGCTGCGCAGAGCACACCAGCCAGGTGATAACACCTCAGCAATTGAGTAACTCTCATGGCTTTCACGCTCTTCTTATCTTTCACCGATTGAGCTTGCGTGGGATGAACCTGCATAATGGGGTGAAAAACTCGTATCCACATTCTCCTACCAATTTTGAACCAGTTTCCGAAAGATTGGTTGAAGAGCAGTGAGAACGCATTGAGCAAGAGAGATCTGATGAACTCTATGAACAATGGAATTTGAGTTTGCATAAATGCTAGGGGCTATGCAGGTTGCTAGTAATGTGTGAAATAAAATTTTGTTATTTCAAGTTCCAATTTTGATGCTTCTTCATTAATGAAAATAATGGTCCCTATAATTCTGTGTCAAGACCTTTTTGTCACGCAGCATATGTGACTTGAAAATAGTAATTGTCAGTCTCATTTTGCGGGAGGAATTATGATTTGTTTCCGAATTTGTCCACTTATGTCAAAATTGAATAAACAATATGCTCCCCGTGTGTCGAGGCCCATAGTTATACTCAATCAAGGCTGTCAAAAATCTAATCCATTTCAATCTTGATAACATGCGCCTAATTTTGGCAATTTATTAACTTTGCCATCAACAGTTTTCTTTTAGTTTTTATCATAAACAAAGCATTCTTCAAATGTCAGCAGGTGGCAAGTGTGACTAACATCTCTATATTCAGCGCACGATGTCGAGTCACCGGAAATTAAAGCTTTCTATGCTGTCTTTGAGAAAAGTCTCTGTTTACTTTGATTAGCAATAGCCCATCTCTCTCCTTCCGCTTTATGTAAAGAAAGTAAGCTGGAAAGATTGCCGATACAAATTGTCTCCCGAAATTGAAAACTTGCAGTTAATCTATGTTGAATACAGGTGATAAATAATTAACTTTCATATGATTTCAAAACAACTTTATCACTGGCTCATGCCCTGAATAACAGCGATAATATCCTGCCATTAAACTTGCAATGTTGAAAAATAGCTGCACCACGAAATATCAAAGAAGATGAAGAGTATTAATAACCCGAGCTTCACGTAAATCAAATTCATAAAAGAAATAATTAAATTCTATCGAAAAAATAACTGAGTTTTGAAGGAAAATGATAATTGCTAATAAAATCATTGAAAATTATATAAAGTGATAAGTATATTATGTGAAAGTATTATGTGAAAAGTATAGAATTTCTATTAAGACAAAATTTAGATTTGCAAAATTTTGAAATGTTATCTGTTTTTCCCAAGAAATGATGAATGAAATGAGATGATGAAGTGAGATGAGCTATCGTCGTTTTTTTCCGAGGTACTCTCATGGTACCTTGGTATTCAGTGGTATTGGGTTACTAAGTATGGGGGTACTTGGTGGTATGGGCTTTGGTATTCAGTCAAGGATATAATGAAATATTGATGGGAAACATATAATAATTACAGCTCACTTTCACTTTTTCATCGAATGTAAGATGCATGCTACAGCTTCACTTAAACAAACATACAGACTTTTTTCAGCTATTTTTAACTTGTCTGGTTATAGCAGCACTTCCTCTTAGTACACTTTAATAATCATGAGATGGCAATAGGTGTACCATATTAGGGGGTGCCCTAACAGTGGAAAGTTCTGAAAGTGATGTTTTCTCTTTTCTATGGTTGAACTTTAAGTAGGTAGCACCAGTGTTGGATTTGAGGGGAGGGAAAGGGGGGAATTCCCCTGCACTGGCCCGTCTCATCCCCGGCACTGAAGATGCACGGAAGAATATTTCCGGTAGATAGGCTTTGTATTGTCTTAACCAGATTGATCGAGCATCAATTGATTATTTTTGTGCACAATGAGAAACATTGATAGGTGTAGGCCTAATTTCCTCACGATTCTTATCAAATTAAATTGTCCAATCATCAATAATTAACTTTCTTTGTTCAGAATGATGACAAATGAATTCGAGAAGCAGAAAATGCTTAAAGGAATTAAAAGTGAAACCAACACAAAAAGAGTGGCAGAATGCTATCTTGTTTCTTTCAAGGTCTTTCCGACAACGCACACATGGCATTTGATTCATATTAATGTAAAATGATGTTAATGTTAATGTTAATGTAATGTAAAATCCCCACAATCCAGAAAAACAGGTTTGGGAACATTGTTTACCTTTTACTCTCTGAATGTTCATAGAAGTCCGATATTTTTGAATTCGTTATACTTGCAGTAAATTTCAGAATGATTCTCTGAGGAATATTTATTCTGATCTTCACATGCGTAGACCTACCATACATTTCTTATTCATAAGGGTGTCTACGGACCTTATTTGAAGCATTATTTGACTAAATACGGGTGGCACCAAATGCATGCATTGAAGAATCCCTTTCAAGCATAAAAATAGGCTTTTCTCCTCCTTATTCCATTTATGGCTCAACTAATTTCAAAATTATTCGCGAGCGTTCTAGGTGCGAGGATGAGAGTGGTGCTATAAGAATCGATGTCCTCTTCCTTTCGATCACCACTTTTTCCGGCTTTGGTTACGACGTTGACCCAAAAAAACGTCCGTTCGAAAACTTCCCCTCTACTGCAATCAAACTCAAATCCATCACTGGGTAGCACCAAACTACAAAGGAAAGCGATGTGAACCTATCACCTTGTGGTCATAACCATAACAAAGCACATGCGCTAATGGCTTGTACCATAGAAATAAATTGTTTATCTTAAGTTGAGTAGAATGGAAATTGACTGAAGGCCAAGGCGCTGCCAGGGAAAATAAGCAGATTGGGGCATGAGAGATCAACCAAGAGTTGCAATGCTGCGCATGTGACTTACCTCTGTAGTGCATTGCATTGCTCTACATTTCCGTTATAGAGATTTTATTGTTATCATTTATGGCTTATACCACATGCGTTGAGGCAACGCAAATATATTTAAATCTACCAGTGCCACCGAAAAAAAGGCAACGGTGTAGTGCTGCGAAAGCTGGTGAAAGGCGGTGTCATGGATATCTGAGACTGGAAATTAAACGGCGTGTTTTGTAGTAGTACCGAAACCTTTGAATCTGCAGTCAATCTAAACAATGTGAGGGGCTTCTCGCTGATTTTAATTTTACTGCCATTATTTTGAGCTTCTGCTCTTCGCACATCGTTTGAAGTTATTTTCATATCAAATAATATTTCTTATTAACCGATCTAGCTGATCTGATTGTTGGATTTTTTTATGGAAATCTGTAGATGGAAATGCAGAGCTATATTGAAACCTACTTCAATCACATCGAGAAGAAAAGAGAGTTTAGCGATATTCTGCCTTCTATTTTCATATCTATTTCACAACGACAACAGTGTCAAGAAGCAATATTATCAGATTAATATCTGAATCTCAAAATGTCCTTAGCACGCTGATATAATAAGAATTTACTTTCAAAACAGAAGCAACTGCACTAGAACAATAGCACTGCATTACTTGGATGAATTTCTCATCACTGAAAAATATTATCTTTCGGCGTCCAATTCGTTTTTGCCGTAATTTGGGTTCGATATTGCTGTGCATGAAACTCTAGTTGAATGATCACAAAACTTCTTGTTATTTTATCGTATTGATATGAACTTTAGACTAGAAAGAGAGTTATTTTACATAAAAGAAGAAATTTTGGCGGTTGAAGGGAAAGTCTTACTCAATATATCCCATCAAATGAGAATCTGGGAAATAACCATAAAAGTAGTTCTTAAATCAATTCATTTTACTTGTTTTTGTTTCTCAATCATGCGAGTCATAGTTTTCATCTGCTATGCCGCATTATTCAATCACCGTTTCTATGTCATACAAACATCTGTCGCTGTAGAAGTTGCTTTGTTTATCATTTCATCATACTTACACAGTGTATTCTGAAATGAACTTCCTTTAATATCAATTTCATTTGATTAAGATTTACTTTTGAGTTGAAAAACGAGCAGAACAGGCGGCAATGGCCGATGGGGTGGGGCTCAATGGGAGGACCCATGGTCCTGGGATGGGCCCGGGACGAAAACTTGGTCCTAAGGGCCGGTGGGTCACCATGGGAATTCAAGTGACTTGGAAATATGAATGGAAGCCAACGCGGACACAGACCGTGAACGGACATCTTCATAGTCAGATACTCATTTACCTGTTTTACATGTAACGATCGTTTAAGTTAAGCGGTTGCTAGATAGACAGTCGTATTTGGGTTATTGAATATCCTAATAGGCAGCTGTGGTAAAAAGCTCTTGTTAGCGTTTCCAACAATGCTGTAACAGCAAAGCCTTCGACTATTTGTATGATAAATTACTTTCTTCACAATTTTAACTCAGGAAATGAACGTAGGCCATACATATCTCCCACTAATACTATATTAGTGACTTCATTGGGAAAATGGCAGACTGGCTTTGATGGTCGATCTTTTTGATCGTTAAATACTGGACGTTTTCCTCTTCCTGCTCCTATTTTGGAGCATTTGCTCTATCTAGATCAATCAAAATCACACTTCTATTTTTGGAAAACCTATTTTATGTTGATTCTGGTCTGAATGAGAGACTCACCTCATTAGATCATAAAATGATCAACGTATTCTTATCCCGCTCATATTTTTTGGGGAATTTCTCCACTTTATTCCATCTGGATTCTGGGATGTGTGAGAGACTTGTCTCGATCTGATCGTTAAATACTTTACATTTTCTTTTTCTCTCTCATGTGCTTGGGAATTTCTCCTTTTGCTCTAAATTTCGTAGAAGAATTGAGTTCTGTTTTTGTGTTCGAACTTTTGAAGGCCTCTCTATGGCTCTGTTCGAGTGACATATAGGTTTGTTTCATGTTTGGTGAGGAACACAAGAATGGTTCACCAAGTCGACTTTGCCTGCACGCCACAACTTCCGATCGGAAATATGGCTTCCTCGATGTCCCCTTATGAAAATGTGTTTTGCACTCTATGACTGCAAATGGACATGGATGCCTCACGAAATCAAATTACCATCATGAAACAAAATAATATCCAAATTTTCCTCTGCTTCAGGACAAAAGATTTCTTCAGTGACGTTTATGGCGCAGACGAAAATTCATCAATTGGAGCTGATGCGAACTTAGTTTGATCGAGAGAATTTGAAATCAGACTGCCATTAATCCAATCCCAGAAATCTTGAAAAAAACGCATGACACCGACTCTTTAAGAATTATTGAAATCTTTGCAATTTTTAATTATTATTTCACTTCATTCATAGAAAATAACACAACTTCAAGAATAAAGTAAAAAAACAAACATTTTTAAAAACAAGATTCGCTGTCCCCTTATTGACACATTTCATGCAGCTAGTCCTCCTATTTTTGCATGCTTCCATGCTGTGAGGCCTGAGTACATGTAACCATGCGCAGACTGACACATTGAGCTGTTGAAAATGATTATTTAAAGTCCTTGGGACCGGTGAACTTTCATCGGCTCGACAAATGGATAATGTCGTGGATGGGCTGGGAATAGAAATCTCGTTCATGAGATTTGGTTTACGAAATTTTTTGATGCATTCTGTGGCATCTGCATATTTGACAATGAAACCAAGGATCAATAACTGCTGGTCTTCGAAACGATCTTCGCTTAGAAATGCGAGTAGATGAGGTCGATTCAAGTAATAATAAAGCAGCGACGTTGGGATATAGGCCTACTTCAATCTCCGTTCTAATTTATCGCCATGTTAACATGCTGCATGACTTTCAATCCCTAGTGTGTTAAAGGCATAATAGCTCAAAATCAGTTTACAGTCCAGCACGAATACAGACAATCCAATTCTCTCCCAATGCATAAGTATTGCCAAGGAAATGATAATAATAGACTACTCGCATAAAGTACACTAAATCGTTTACAATATAAACGTTTTAGTGCATTTTAATGTAGTGCGAGTTCATATTGTATGAGATGATCAAAAGTCGCTTCCCCAGGGCCTATGTAAAGTTTAAAATATTCTGACTGGAAGAGAGTGATAGAAATAAATAGCATATCTTCATGAAGGATTATTTGAAATAATGGGACTTGTTCTACCATGCGTTCCATATGGGGAGCCCAACTTGCTTATGAAGCATAGGCTACACAAAACTCCAATTTCAATCCGAAAGTCATTTTCAACCATCACCGATAGTTTTTTTCAACGGAATGACAGAATGGCATACGACATGCAAACATTGTGTGACATCAATTCATGGTCAATTATCGAAGGATATGCTGGATCGTGACACAATGAAATCCTCTTTGCAATGTGGAACAATGACTCATCAACATCAAAAGAATAGATCTGATTAGCAAGAAAGAAAAACAGTCATTCCAAATGATATGGAGTAAAAGCAAAACAATATAAATAATAATACTGATAACAAAACAGAACTTCAACCACCTTTTATGTGTATCGCAAGCCTACTCACACAGACTTGTATCTCAAACGCTCCTCTAATCATTTTAATTCTGCATTCCGCCGAGGAGTGGTTCGATCTTTATCGACCAGAGCTAAGCGGGTATACCCTGAAGATAAACGAGGATGAGCGGGCGCACCTATACATCGGATACTCAGTCTCAACGGCTACTCCAAGAGGGAAATTGATAGTGGCTGGCGAGCCTCAGGAACATGTGAAAGCAATGTTGAGGAGGTTCCCTGAACCTCCCTTGCGATACACAGAAAAAGTGGTTGAAGTTTTGTTTTGTTATCAGTATTATTATTCAGATTGTTTTGCTTTTTTTCTCAATCAACATATCACTTCACTAATTCATATATTCTTGCCGTCTATACCTGCGTTTGGCGCCTTTCAGTATTGTTCAAACATATCTGTTTATTACCTTTTTCCCGCTTGGTATTATTCCATATCATTTGGAGTGACTGTTTTTCGTTCTTGCTAATCAGATCTATTCTTTTGATGAGTCATTGTTCCACATTGCAAAGTGGATTTCATTGTGTCACGATCCAGCATATCCTTCGATAATTGACCATGAATTGATGTCACACATTGTCTGCATGTCGTATGCCATTCTGTCATTCCGTTGAAAAAGACTACCGGTGGTGGCCGAAAAGGTCTTTCGGATTGAAATCGGAGTTTTGTGCATGCTACATTAGCAAGTTGGGCTCCCCATATGGAAAGCATTTCATGAAGGATGTTTCTTGGGAATTCATTGCACATAAAAAGATTTGCAATTTTACTGTTTCATAAGTACGGAAACTAAATACTCATTGTTATTGAACATCATTATTAAAAATTTTAACAATCATTTACTATAATTGATATTGATTAAGTATTTATTTAAGTATTTACTGTTGAACAATAGACATGAAGTGCATTCATGAGCGATGTTTATTGGGAATTCAGACATGCTAATTTTTGTAATCCACGATATAAAAGTTACATGTACAACTGATATATGTTTATGTGATACAGATGCACAGGCATTTTGACGCAAAGCATTACAGAGAATCTCATCTCGCTAATTTTTTTCATGCAGATGATATGCAGAATAGGGTTTTATGGAATAGCAGCAAAGTTAAATATTTTTTACTTACCATGTTTGTTGTGCTTTCTGAGGGATCTTATTTCCTCTTAGGACTATTTATGCGTTACTACCTTCATCGAAGTTACAGAGAGCGCCCCTTGACAAACGGCAAATACGATCAATGAGTTATGCTCTTACCTAAAATTGCATAGAAGTTGAAGACACAGTCCGTCTGTTGCCGAGTTACATTCAACGACGGTTTGTCATGAATTTAGTTTGTGTTTAGCTTCAAATCGTTCAGCCCTATCAGCATGACTGCCCACCAATGTTGACTTTACATGCATGTGCATAAGAGATTGAGAACGACCTGAAACATAGTCCGTTTACGTGAAGAACCGTCACTTACATGATCAAGAACTTCAAACATATAGTCCATATCATAAGCATCGAAGTGCCCGCTCAACATTTGAAAAAGAGTAACAGGAGCCCATTCACTGCGAACAGTAGAATCGTAGTTTCCCCTCAGAATTGCCTCATCTTCACAGGACAGCGATCTAATAGGTATAGACGGTCAACAGTGTCTTTTCGTCGAATAGTAATTCACACTTCAAACTCATTTCCACGCAGACTGGCTTTCAGAGAATAGCATTTGAAAAGCCAACACTATTGATACGATCGGGGAATCTGAGTAACATATACTCCTGTGAAGAACATAATCACCAGGCTTCGATTGGTTCGGCAAGAAAACTATAAAAATTTAGAAGCTAGTGAACCTTTATTTTGTAGGCCTACATGCAATAAAAGAAATTAAGGAATGTTTACTTTCTGATAAATTCCCAAAAAAATGCTCCTTATGAATATATGCACTTCATGTCTATTGCTCAATAGTAAAATAGTTAATTAATTACTTCAATTTAATCAATCATAAGTCTTAATAAGTATGTAATTATATCGGTGCATTTTTGTCAAACTGACGTATAATGATTTTTGTCATTTTACAATAGCGACAAATAAACGAACTGATCAACTTCAAAATGAATTTTCATCAATTAAAATAAGGATTGACCATTCAAAACTTTTCCATATTATCAGATATGTCATCAAATATATGTCAATACTTGGATTACTTATTTTCAACTAATTACTCTAACGGTTAATTAGCTCATTAGTGATACGTCAGTTTGACAAAAATTTTTGGATATTTTTTTTCTGATACGTCATTTACTTTGATTCCCTACTAAATGTTTAATTGCTGAAAGTGTAATAATATATGAACAAAGGTATGTATATTTTTATTTTAATGAATTCACGACATACCTTTGATATCTAGAGTGGATTATTTCAGTTGATAATTACTGATTATCTGAGTGTATTAACAGCTAAAAGAAGCAATGACATAAAATTATGTTTTTTACTGAATCAATCCTGCTGTTGAAGTAGCTTAGATATTTGAGTATCCATTGTTGAAGCAAAGAAACCCGATAGTGTAAACCTACTTCTAAAGTGGGGGAAAAGAGAAAATAGTAGAAGGCCTATGCCTAACCTCTATTCAGTAACTAGTCAGTTATCTACCGGTATGTCTGCCTTAGATCAGCAGCAACTAATATAATAACCTGCATGTATAACATAACTTTATTTCTTACACCTACAGTTATGTGATACATGTATATTGTATTGTAACAGTAGTATACATGTACAACAAGTACATGTAGGCCTACTGAGTTACTTTAGTATTTTTCTGTAGGCCTACGCCCCTACATGTATATTTACAGGAAATAATATATCAAGATAGTTTATTTATTAATTGAATGAATAATTTTTAGTATGTTACATTGTCGAATAGCCCAGGCATCATAGCATCGCTGTAACAGAATGTAGGCCTACTGAGTATCCCCAATATTTTAAATATGTACGATATGAAGCAGAATAAAAGAATTATTATTAGACCTACTCTTGCTTAACTATTTGATATCATCTATGCTGTAACCATTCATACAAATTAAAATATAAAAGCTTCAAATTCCACTTGATAGTTATATTTTACTACAAGAAAACTGCATTAGTGCGAAAGACCGAGAAAAAAATTTTGATAGTCAGAATGCCTGACAACGGGCATAGGTCCCACACACAGAGATTTCAAATCATCGTACTTGCTAGAGCTTATTTTTAATGGACCGTTGTATGCAGATTGTGGGATGCTTGAGGGAGTAATTTGTCGTCTTCTTTCGCATAGAAGCATGCCGTCAAATTCTTCCAGATGGCTTTCTTTGAAGTTCATCTGTGTAAGGCTATCTTTGTCGAAATGCATCTGTGCCATCTTTGTCCAATTGATGGCATTGCTTTTGATAGCAGTTCTATTCCTAAGAAAGCCCATTTGTTGCGACCGCGTCTTCCAGTCCAAGAAATCTGCCGTACAGACTTCGTGAACAGCGTACTTTTTGCCTGCTTTTCTGGCCTCACTGATAATTGCTCCAAGTTGTGATGGGACAAAAATTTCTGTGTTTCTCTTCAGTGCCCTTTCGATACAAGCGTGTACTGAGTCATTTTCATTGTGTCCGTGGTTTGGAACAAGAATTGTCAATCTTATTACTTTGATGTTCTTTGATTCACAAAGGACATGATGGAACATTGCAGGTAATATAGAATTTTTGTTTTGACCGGCACACCCATCACAGTAGAGATCAATAGTTTTATTCCTTTATCTTGCTCAACTAGAAATTGATATATACAAGAGGCAATTTCATTGGCGCCCCTTCCTGCAATTGCTTCCTGCCACACAAAACAGTCAACTGATGAGTCCTTCAAATTAAATATTGTGAAGTTAAAGTTTGATAGGCGTCTTTTATAGAAAATTTCTGATCTGCTACTCTTCGGCAGGTAGATAACTTGCTCAAGATCAAGGCATGCTGCCACATGAGTATCGACAGTGGACGCTTTTGACTTACTTTCAAGTCTGTCTCTTCTTGTTTCTTCCTTTTCTTTTATATGCGAATCATACGTTGCTTGAAGTACGATTTTCTCTTCATCGCTGCTTTGATGGAAAGTTTCACAGATTTTACACAAGTCTTTCGTCGGTTTGTGGAAACGTAAGTTTAGGCTTTTGAACACCGAGTAGTACTTGCTGTACGAACAGTCAATTCTATCATTAGATTTCATGTACATTTCGTACATAATGAGAACTGATAAACACGGGGAGAGAAACATACTGGACGTATCCCGCTGGCAGTAATGCGATTCCACTTTTGGAAATAAATTTATATGATTTTCAATTGCTTCAGTCAATTGCTTATCAGAACTTTGTCGCTCACCTTTTCGTTCACCTCTTAACTCAGGTTGTAAGACACCGTTATTGTCAGTTTTATCTAACATTGTCCTGACTTGTCTTTCCGTAATTCCGAGTGTGGAGAGGAACATAATTTTGCATACCTGCATTCTTTCCCCGTCGATCGTCAAGAAATATGTAAAGGTTCTCGTTCTCCTACTTTTCACACTCGAAGGCATCTCCAGCAAGATGTGTGGTTGTAAATACTTTCTTTTCTCATCCAAAGACGGGAGGTCGTAGTATCAATTTAACAGATTTGTCCTTTTTCTCGTCGGAAATGTTTTTGAATTTAAAGTTTCTCATAACACATCTTGAAGAAGAATCACAAGGTGCTCCCAGAACACGTCGAACAGGTTTGATACTACCACTTGCAGTTGAAACGTATTCGAATCCATCATTTCTTGCTTTCTTTGCTATTGTTTCCGCTCTTCTACTTGATTTTTGTTTCTTACATGTGCTGTCATTGCTATTTTCAGGTGTAGGGCCCTCAATGATAAATGATTCTGGCGTTTGATTTAAGATAGAAGAAACATTTGAATCACTATTATCACTATCGGAGTTATCGTCCATATTCGTTATCATTTCAGCTATCCTCTCGGCGTTTTTCAGCTGCATTCTCGACGTCATGTTAATGCAGATATCAAGTCTAAATTGAAGTCAGTCTGTTTTCGATATTCTTCTGCAGTCAATGAGTCACTTGTCTTATTGTTACCTTGCATAGATATCTCATCTTACGAAGCATCAATCGTGTACTTGGCCGGCAGACATTGCTATACAGTCAATAAGAGCATGAAATCACCATAAAAACAATAATGTATTGAAAATTCGAACTGATAAGTCGGTTTGACAAAACACACCATTGGCAAAATTTGACATACGTCATTTTGTGACTTAATGAAAATATAATTTGCAATTATAAATATGCATTTACGATATATTACTATTATCAGACATTAGCGGGAGATCATTAAAATGTATTTTTCTCAATTTTCAAAAATTTCGTCATACGTCGGTTTGACAAAAATACATCGATATATAATGATAATGAATATTTAATTACTTATAAAACACTAAGTGACAAAACTTTTCATGTGCAATAAATTCCAAAGATAATCTTTCCTGAGAAAATGCTGTTTACGCCCATCAATTTCTTGCAGTCGGATTAATTAAAACATTACATAGGGAAGAGACTTTTGATCACCCCTGTATACATTATATGCATTAAATATACACTATCACACTGGTATACACTGATAGATGCATATCACAAAAGTCGGAAAAGAAAACACCAAATGAAATCGCTACGAGAAAATACTTTCCAGGTCAATGAGGAGAATCGGTATTGAAGAGTGGGTTATTAGAGTTGTTCAGTCCATGTATGAGTGTCCTAGATCGAGTGTCCGTATAAATGGGAAATATAGTCCTGAGTTTAATGTTACCGTTGGAGTCCATCAAGGATCCGTTTTGAGCCCTTTGTTATTTGTTATTGTTATGGAGGCGCTCTCACGTGATTTTCGTACAGGATGCCCCTGGGAAATGCTCTACGCGGATGACCTGGTCATTGCTGCCGACAATCTGGCTGAGCTAGAACAGAAAGTTGCCCACTGGAAAGGTGGTCTAGAGTCGTATGGACTACGTGTCAACGTAAAGAAATCGAAGATCCTGCATAGCACGAGTTCCGAAAACCGAGTGCTGAAAGAATCGGGCAAATTTCCATGTGGTGTATGCCATCGTGGGGTTGGTAGTAGATGCAAGAGATGGATACATCATAAATGCTCTGGAGTTAAAGGTTCTTTGAAGACAGATCCTAGCTTTTCTTGTAAAAAGTGCCGTGGTGTTGCTGCACAAGCTCCTAAACCGACCGCTAGTAAGCTTCGTATTGGTGATGCTGATTATGAAGTTGTGCCTGCATTTTGTTACCTGGGTGATATGTTACGACAATCAGGTGGCTGCAGTGAGGCTGCTGGACTGAGAATTCAGCTGGCATGGAAGAACTATCGTGAGCTCATTCCCATACTTACGAACAGAGACATCCCCTTCAGCAGCCGAGGTCATGTCTACTCCATGTGTGTGAAAAGTGTTCTGCTGTATGCAACCGAGACATGGCCAATCAACATCGAGGATCAAAACCGATTGTGCCGTAATGACAACGCAATGGTGCGGTGGATCTGCTCCAAGCGCCTATCTGATCGAGTTCCTATGGATGAGCTAAGGTCTAGGCTTGGTATTCATCGACTTGAAGATAGTGTGCGCTGGAGAAGGCTACGTTGGTATGGACATGTACAACGCATGGATGAAGCCGACTGGCCTAAGAAAGTTCAGACCATCGAACTCTCAGGAAAGAATCCACGAGGCCGACCAAAGAAACGTTGGCTTGACAACATCAAAGAAGATCTTCGAAAATGGAATCTATCCTCCGTCGACCCTTCGGATCGGACGGTGTGGACAAATGCCATCAAGCCAAATCGACATTTGCGGACGTCCAACCCTTGCAACACGAGGAAAAGAAGACGGAAAACCGTGGAGTGAGTGAGTGAGTGATGGGATAGTCTATGGTCAATAAAAGACACTTTCATCAAATGAATGAAATTATGATCGATTACTTCATTGAAATAGAAGATAAGCCATGTGTGAGGTCAAAACATTTTTGGCTTAATGCAGAAACAACCATCTAGTCAATCTGTTTCGGCGTCCACAATGTTTACTTATACTTAATGATGTACATAATGTTTGTTCATCCTGGCATAGCAGGGTCTCATAAATTGCATAGTTAGGATCTCAGACATATCTCAGACAATATCTGACAGATCTCAGACAATATTGTCGGGAAAAAATTCCCGGGATTTCCCGAAAACATTTCCCGCTTAGGCCTAATATAAATACATTATTCTGAATTATGATCCTATCGTCCTCTGTCATATTAGCTGATTGTAATTAAGATATTCTGACATTTTCCCTTAAATTACGGTATGTAATAGAAAGTCATGCATGTAATTGAGAGGCTTTACTGTGCATTTAACCAATAACAAGCGCATAGAATAGCGATGGGACTGTTTAGTTATCACAATCGCATTGCTAAAGAATTCATCATAGAGCAGTCTGCTGGATAACTGGTCAAAGTATCACGATAAAAAAAATCACCTCAAATATACATCGGAAATAAATAAGGTGTCAATGAGCTTAAATTAGAGGTAAGCTTTATTTTCGCCATCGTTTTTGTTACAATGATGTCATTGACAAAATTCATATTGTGACGAAGGATGCTTTTTCTTAAAACATTCTCAAGGCCTCTATTTTAGGGATAGGAGTAATACAATTTGTCTGATGAATCATAAGACTCTTGTGTAAAACTTTTATTACGTCATTAATTTGCTTAATAACATTAATTAAATTAATTGTCTTGCAAACAGGATATTATTTTCTATCATTTAATAGTCATCATTAGGGAAAAGCAAATATGCTTTAAGCATATAAAAGCATATAAATGCATATTTCATCTATTTTCGGAATAAAAGCATATTTCACCACAATACGGGAATGAGAGCATATTTGCTTATATTTGCAATCATTTTGACAACAAATGACTTCGTTTTAGTCGCTATTGCTTATCTATCACTATGCAGCTAGAATATTTAAGAATACCGACTCAGATTTCCAAGAAAACAGATGCTAATCAAATGATTGTGGTTCTCATTTGCAGTCACACAGCGAGCAATTGGGAGAGAGATGGGTGCACGCGCTGCCTGCTGCAATTCTGCGGCAGACAACAGAGCCAACCAGCAGAGGCCAAAGCGCGCACACAGACACACACACACATAGAGCTTACAGTGAATTATTAAAGGTTCGCATACTTTTTGTCAGTCGATTGTCAAAATATGCAACGAGAGACATGCAATGCCAAAAGTAAATACAATTTGTTCTAACAATTGTTCAGTGAATTCAAGTCATTCTTCAGAAGTAATCGCTGCAACTTTACTGATGAAAATTTGATGAAGCACTTTGTAATTTCTTACAACTCTAAACGACTTTCTAACTAACTGGATGTTAGTATTCCTGTTTTGTCATGAAATCAATTGAAGTACTTAGGATTCTATTATTTTGTTGCACAATTCATACACCAAAAGTTTGTTTAATTCAATTCATGATTTGATTTATCATGAGATTTTCTGAGATTGATTTTATCTATGCTATTGAGATTATCTATGCTGACAAGATGTATTAAAACCACAGTAATGGCGCTTAAAAGTAAACATTTTGAAAGAGAATATAAAAGCATATTTCACACTTTTTAGGAATATGCTTTTAAGACTTAAGAGCATATTTGGGAGACTTTTAAGAGCATATTTGCTTTTCCCTAGTCATCATTGATTGTCAGCGCTTTGCAGAAATATTCATCTTTCACAACATCGAAAGTGATTTTCGTGCAGGAAAGGCTAATATATCACACTCGCACTGGTCAGATAGGAATTATTCAGTTGAGTCATTGTAATTGCGTGAAGATGTCACATCATATGAATTGCGTGACCACTGCGTGACCACACAGTCTTCACTTCATTGCATTGTTAATCATGAACTGAATTAAACATGCACGCATGTCCTCACTTTCATGTCTGAGATTGATAGCAAACCAATCAGGGATAGAAAAGTCATAAGTCATAAAACATTTTCCAACATTAAAAAGTTTGTCTCAAATATTTTTGGCAATTATTGGCAAAAAACAAAAAACATGATAAGAAACTTTCGTTCAGCCTTTCTTTTAGTAAAAAACCGCACTGACCAATTCCTTTTTTTCGGATGACTCGACCACATGAAGTTTTGAGTTGAGAATATTGTCATTGTCTTCTGACCATGCTTAAGTGAGAAATTTCTTTTTGTCCATGTGGTGAGTTGACCTTTCTAAGGAGGAAATATCTGAGTAATCAGCTCTGCCTTGATACTAGATAATGGTTCATACTTCCTATCTTTATTTGTTCTTGTTAGTATCTCCTTCGCATTGTCATTGTCATTAGCAGGAGCTAATTAATGAATTGTTTGTAGATGTGTTAACTTATGGCTATATGTTTACAATTATCTATGCTTTTAGCATGATGATAATAATGATTTTGACAAGCGATTGCTTTATGACCACAAATCATGTTATAGTCATAAAGATAGTAGCAATCTCGCTATGGCTGCACGTCTATTGTAAAGTTCCTGTTTGGAAGTCCTGTGTTTGAAAGTTCGATAAGAAGTGGACATAAGCATTCAAACTTTGATTGGACACAAGCTTGACATTCATGAAAGTCATAAACAGAAGGACTCAGTTTTAACCTCATCCACACCGGGTTCAGAAGCGCCTCTAGATCGGGAGAGGGGTAGCGTGGGGACTTCTTGGGCTCTTTCCCAAACTCCTAAGGCAGTAAAGAGTGAAGGAATTCAAAATAAGAGCTTCCAAAGAAGTAAAAGAAACTCCATAAAAGTTACAGACAAACTATTGAAAACACGAATAATATAAGTACGTATACAAAAGTTGTGCGTTACCCATTTCAGACTTTTTTGACACCATGAGAAAAGAACACCTATAAATATCCTATAGATATGTTCATTGGGAAGTGATGGACATACTGGAAAGCACTGCTTCGTATCCCTTGAACCTATTTCTATAGGACCTAACATAAAAATGGCAATTCAAAGGTGCCGGCATCATTGCGGTGAGAAGCATGTGGAATACCCGAGGACAATTCCCTTGAACTACTTCTGCTGCTCCAAATGAGACATATCGTGTGACGTGCAATGCCGTTTAGATAACTTAAAAGCCATCTTACAATGCTTTTGAGGAAAGAATGCACCAATGGTCTCCTCGTCCTCATCATCAAACATGTTTTGGACTTGTAGAGAGTTGGTATTTTTCTTGTGTACTCGGATTGTTATGGCATTTCGTTGTATGATCATCAAAGATCACAAATGTTTACAGGGACTTGGTTATGAAAGCTTTCAGAATTTTTGCTACATTTTATCTTTTGAATTTTCTTGCACGCATGAAAAGTAAAAATTTGTGTGTTTCTTTAAAAATGAAATTTGTAGAAAGTGAAATCAAATCTCATGTGTAATGCTTAGCTGTTCAGTTTATGTAGCTCAAATTATTGCAGAATATCATTTTGATTGTTGAAAGTTCTTTGCAAATCATGGAATAATGTGGCCATAGGACGATGATTCAAAAGTAGAAATAAGCAAAAAAACTCTTCTGAGTGAATAACTGCCGATGTTTTTATAAGTATATAATTTACAAATGTAAAAAATGCCGACGTTTCACGTCCTGCCGCTTAGTCGTAGCAGTTCTGACAAATAGCCGGCAAAGGCTATTTGATAATTTAATTTAATATAACTAATAATGTGACTTACTGCTTGGTCGCGGTTATAATAATTTAATAAACTCCTTTTAAAAAATAACAACTTGCACTTGCCAGGCTACTTACACGTATCCAGGTTATATTTGACATCAATAATCAACAATAGTTGACAATACCTACATGTAAATGAATATTGTAGTGAATGCTATGCTGATCCTTACAGCCTCGGCCGCTTCGGCTGTGCGACTCATTGATGCTTTCAAAATCTAAGCATGATAGATATAGTATGACCTCATCAGTTTCAAAATTCAGCACTTAGCGTATCTCAATCCCATGTACGTTTATTTGAACTTTATCATATCTGGATCATCTGAGTATGGCTGGCCACAGACAGGCATCCATAGCTGAATACATTCATCTATAGTAATGTGACTGTCCATAATGAAATTTAATCGGTAGATTTACTTTAGTTATGAATGGTGTTTGGAAAAGTTGAGAATGACATACGGAACTCACCAAAGATGTATACTATCACCAGACAGCCAATTATGGTCCTCATTATTTGATGTTGCACGATATTTTCCGCTAAAGCGATGTCGCAAGAACGAAATATTACTGCAAAGGCATCACCGAATTTTCTATTGCTTATATGACTCAACTGGAAATGTGATTTGTTCTTTAGCAAATCTGCTGGCATCCAATGAAAATATTCACATTAACTTGCAATCATTCCAAACTTAAGCTAATGAGGGAAGTAAATATCTTCTAAATCTGTGAAGATAAACTGCCATGATATGAAAATGTTGCTTGGCAATGGTTTTCAGACTTTAATAATATACCATAGACTTCTAAATGTCTCTGGACCATAGAAATTAACAAGACCATAGTAAGTCCTAGAATGGAAATTGCATGAAAATTATGGCACACGCCGGGGGAACTTAGTTGGGGCAAAATGTAACTTGTACGATCTGGCTTCCATGTTTTTGATTGGCAATTATATTTATCAGGCCAATTCTTGATCTGCATTGTTGGCCCTTGTCCAAAGACCACGTACTCAAAAGCAATAGCGAATTTACAAAATGCTGCACCGACAGGATGACAAAGAAGGAAATCCTTTTAAACGTTCTGTATGGTCATCATTTTGAAATATCGCTCCTATAATCAATCAAGAATATAATCAGACACATATGCAACTTGTAATGTCGATTTACAGAACATGCATAACTCCAGCTTGAAATCAGGGGCCAAGAAATCTTAGAGTATTCATTTTACTTTAAAGGGTTCCCCTGTTCACTAAATTTGAATAATTTTCAAAATCTCTATATGCATTCGAATATCAGTCTCCAAAATATCACATGTGTCATTCAATGATTAATTGAAAAGTTCCAGCGACATTTCATTTATTTGAGAAATGATTGTCTGTAAAGAAACTTTCAGTGTGTTTATTCCAGAAAAGCGCCACGTTTCTTAGCCGCTTGAAGAAGAAATTATCCAATAATTAGACTTTCTATCTGTGAATTCTTCAGATGTTCTTACAACCAGTACACCGACTACTTTCAATTATGACTTTGTGAACCAATTTTTAATTCGCATTCCAATACTGAAACATTAGAAACTAGTTGTCAGTGACGGCTACAAATAGACACACTATATTAATCCATGGAATAGTTGGCTATTTCACATGAAACAATGCCGACATCTCACTTGCAATTCTCTTAATGAAAATCCTGTAATTAGGTGTCAACAACTTCCACAACCAACTTGGCAAATAATTTCACTATGATACAATGTTTTAGATCGAATCTGATCTACAAACCATAGATTTTCCATGTGCCATCATTGTACATAGGCAATATATCAAACTTCCATTCTAGTGTACTATTATCCACTTCTATGCTCTGGACAGATAGGTGAGCAAAATTTGAAATCATTTTATGCATGTTCAAGCCAACCAACATTCGTGTTGCAAAAGATCGAATTTTACACCTTATGCAGTATACCGTTGTTGGTTGTGAACCGAAATGCAATGACGGTTGAACACAAATACATTCCCCTGCCTGCATAACAAAGAAGTTTGAATTTGTGATTGCATCGATTTAGTTGAAAGTATTATATCGCAACTAAACATTCTTGTGCAACCTTGTGTGACGTCTTGTGTAAACTTCAATTCCATGAATCTGACAAATGCTACCACGAAGAACATGGATCATCATGGCAAGCAATGAAGAAAAATTGAAGAAATGAAACAGCATGATCTGAAGCACAGTGCCATCAAGATTCCTTTATCTGTTTAGATGCTTCTCCAAACAACTGCAAAGCCGCAATCCGGCATGGCCACGTTTTCAAGTATATTGTCCTGGCAATGGAAACACAATCAGAAGATTTCTTGTTATGACAATTTTGTCTAAAATTTAGAAAGAAAATTTTAGAAAGAATAACCCACATTCCATCTGGGTTTGTGACATTTCAAAACGATAATGGACTAAAAATGGCGGTTATAAGTTGAAATCTTCCCCTCAGCATTGTCGCATCATTGACTGTCGAAAAATCTGCGAAAATCCATTCCAAGCAGCACATAATGCATCTATCATCTATCACAAGTTTGCGAAAGTTGTCAATCTGATGACTTCTGGATAATCTCTGAATGACCAGCCAGCAATAGAAATTCAAAATTGGATTCAATTATGTAATACTTGGGAAATACTGACAAAGTTGCTGGTGAAGCCGAATTCAACGGACGGAAGATCCAACCGAAGCATAGACCATTGTTATGTAAGGAACAGTTTCGAGAGGAAAAGAGAAGCCACCGGTTTCCACACTACGAATGTCCTGGAATGAGGGGGAACAGAAAAGTGAACTATAGGGAGATCCTTCTTTGCATTCAATTTCATGAAAACAATCATGGACACAATAAGCACTTACAACTTGAACAGCTACTTCTATAAGGAGGTCTGGACAGTTATCAGGTGATCCGACCGACCTGTGATGGAGACTTCTGAGACCAATGACCAGTGCTCGGAAAAGCACAGCCAGATCACATTGAAAAGGGTTTTAGCTGCATACGTCAAATGACTGATGCATATCATTTTATCTCACATACCTTACAGAAAGTGACAAGAAAATGAAAACAATAACTTTATTGAAGTTTTCCGGCTTTAGTCCGAGAAGTGTTGATGATAAAATATCATGCAGTCAACCACAGAAGATGATGTGTATGCAGGAGAATGTTTGCATACAAAAGCTGATTTCAATATGAATCCTAATAATCGAGATGATATAAGTGGTGCTTGCTGCCCTTCTCTCCTGAAATGTAAAAAGTGTGATTTTTGACGTGAGTGTTATGTCACAAATAGTGAGTTGGCAATGTTCGACATCCTGAAGCTGCAAAGTTTTTGAGCAAAATTTATCATGGGAAGTCTTTTCCACCAAACGTATCTGTACTTCAACTATACATTCCTTGCTGGAGGGTATTGTATGAGATCAAACTGAATAGTTTTTTAATTTTTATATAAAACTTTACTATATTTGTGAGAATAGCGAAGAAAAACCATTTTTCAGGTTATACAATTTATTACTGAGACTGAATAATTGTCTAAGAAAATAGCATCTTTCTTCTTAAAAATGAAAGGACGATGCTCAGACTATCGATGAATATCATCACTTTTCCGATTACTTCTTCGTAAAATCTCGCTGTTCGCACGCACATGAATCAGATTTCCGAAATTTCAATGACATTTTTCAACAGCATGTGCAGGATATTTGTTCATGAAATCTCAAATGCCTCAGTTCTGAGAAAGCTGTTAGAAGAAAAATCGCAAAATTAGCAAACAATGCTGAGGTGTAACGCATAAGCATGTGTGGGCTCATGCGTCCTAACTCCTAATGTACATAAATATGCATGTATGCTGTGCTGGCAGGCAACCTGTTCTCCAAAATGTTGATTATGCTTATTGACAGTCTATTTGCAAGGTAATCTATATTTAGGAGTCCATGCCTGAACATGTATAAGCAAATTTCAATCTATCTGTCCAGAGAAATTTAGAAGTCTATGAATATACCATAATGCATGATATTGTAAGGCTTTCCATGTCCATAGGTTAACAATTTCCATAAAAGTCGTGTTATACAGAGTGGTCAAAAATTACTATACAGTTGATGTTAAACTAATTATTCGCGTAAACTAATTATAATTTCTCTCATATCTATGGTATTCTCTCTTCTATGGTATTGCTATCGATATCTCTGAACCGCGGATTCAAAGTGTTAAGATTATTGATTCATTTTGCGTAGATTGTGCATTTTCCCCTACGATCGATATCTTCAATTTGCTATCTCGAATGCGCTTTCTTCACCGCGCGCGTTGACTGAGTGCTTTTCATTGAGCGACGTAACTGATTTCTGGCTGTCTGCCTACCTCAACGCAAACCGACCGTCGTAATTGATTTCTGGCTGTCTGCCTACCTCAACGCAAACCGAATGGTATTGTGTGCAATAATGCCTCGTAAGTTGACGTGAGATGAAAGAAAGTTTGTCTTAAAAATGTATTGGAAGTATGAGAACGCACAGAGAGTGATCGCTATGTGGAATACTACTTTTTCAACACCTGCTCCTACAAGGTTGACAATTTATCAAATACGCGATGAATTCGAAGAAACAGGGTCAGTGTTTGATGCTCCACGATCTGGACGCCCTGTGAGTGTAACAACTGAGGAGAACCAATACCTTGTTGCTCAAGCTTTACAACTAAGTCCCAATAAGTCAACCAGACGTTCCAGTTTCGAATTAGGAATTCCTCGTGGATCCTTAATCAATATCTTTAAACAACTGAAGATGAAGCCATACATACCACGTCTCCTTCATGGCCTTCTTGAAGATGACCCTGATCGTCGAATGCAATTTGCGGAACATTTTATCAGCGAAGCGATCGATAATCCTCAAATTTTGAACCAAATCGTTTGGACCGATGAGGCGCAATTCAAGCTCAATGGACATATCAACAGACACAATTGTGTCTATTGGACTTCAGAAAACACTCACATCACAATCGAAACCCAGCTAAACCAATCAGGCGTGACTGTTTGGCTGGCATTACATCTTCTGGAATAGTGGGACCAGAGGCGTCGCTAAGGAAACATCATTGGGGGGGTGTTTGCTAAATTTTACCTGATTTACAACTTAGAGCCAAAATTTGCCTGATTATTGCACACACGCATACTCACACACATTCCAACATGTTTCATGTTTATATCCTACAGAAGAGGTACCTGCAGTGTTGGATTTGAGGGGAGGGAAAGTGGGGAAGTTCCCCTGCACTGCCTCATCTCATCCCCGGCACTGGAGATGCACCTTCCTTCCCTGAGGGGGAAGAATATTTCCAGTAGATAGGCTTTACATTGCCTCAACCAGATTGATTGAGCATCAGTTCATTATTTTAGTGAATATGAGCAACATTGACAGGCGCAGGCCTAGTTTCCTCACGATTCTTCATAAGCTTAATTGTCTTATCATCAATAATTGACCTTCTTTGTTCATAAAGATAACAAATAAATTCGAGAAGCAGAAAGTGCTGAATGAAATAATTAGAAGGTAGCGAAACCATCACAAAAAGAGTGGAATCCAGAATGCTATCTTGATTCTTTCAGGGTCTTGATGACAACACGCACAGTATTTTATTCATATTAATGTAATAGAACTCTTCACAATCAATAAAATCAAGTTTGGGAACATTGTTTAACTTTCACTCAGTGAATATTGACAGAAGCCCGATTTTTGTGAATTCATTATAGGTCTAATTACAATAAATTACAAAATGATCATCTGCGGAATGTTTGTGTGGATCTTCACATGTGAGACCTACTATGAATTTCTGATGCACAAGGGTATCCACGCACCTTATTTGAAGCATTATTTAGCCAAATGCGGGTGGCACCAAATGCATGCATTGGAGAGTCCCTTTCAAGGATCAAATGGGCATATCTCCTACTTTTTCCATTTATGGTTCAACTGTTTTCAAAATAATTCGCGGGCGTTCTTAGTGCGAGGATGATAGTGGTGCTATATGAATCAATGTCCTCTTCCTTTTGATCACCGTTTTTCCGGCTTTGGTTGCAGCGTTGACCCAAAAACTTCCGTTCGAAAGCTTCCCCCTACTGCTATCATGCTCAAATCCAACACTAGGTACCTACCTAATCATCTAATCGGTCGGAAATGACGCCTATAGATGAAAAATAATTTAATTGGTGGTTATTTAAGTGGCCAATGAAATGCCGATGACGTTAAGTTAATTTGTGAGCAATTGGATCCCGTATTCTCGACTGTTAAGGAAATTTTCGATGGTGTTTGCATCGAGAAAGTTAACACGCTGTTAACAATAAACTTCTACGCACAGAGAAGACTGTGTGCCTTATTCATACCGTGCGCTTTCCGCGGTGCGCGTGTGAATGACTCGGTATGAGGAAGGTTCGATGAAATCCACCGTAACGATGACGTCATCTCCTCAAGGGACAGCGCAATAGCCAGAACTTACATGAATCAACGGTTAAATACATAGAAATAAACTGTTTATCTGAAGTTCGCTAGAATGGAAATTGACTCAAGGTCGCGGCACATCCGGGGGGAACTAAGTTGGGGCATGAATAACCAATGAAAAGCTTCGATTTACTCATGTGACTGATTCTAACCCAATGATACAGACGTTGGCAGGTGCATCTAAGTGAAAATGCGTGCGATTTATGTGCCGTTATTGTGCATTGCATGAAGCTTAATTTCCATTCTAGAGGTTTTATTGTTGTCAATTTCTATGGTTAAATATACACTACACAGCTAGGCAGAATGAGTTGCAGGCGTTTCAGCGTTAGGTGATTCAGTGCCAATATTCACTGGCCACATTATAGGTAGGGTACTGGAATTACATTTCAATTGCACTTAGATATTTTAAATTTTGCAGAGCTAACTCACATCGCCTTATGCTCCAATTTTTAAGAAAATGCGAGGCGACTGTTCCTCCTGCTCGCATATACATGTGCAGTCATCCCGGGTAGAGGTCGTTTTCAGCGCGCTATGTTTGACCGCTTTCGCGTGACAAATCAATATCATCAACAACAACTAACCATATAATTTCTGGTGTCTAGAAAGGGTGAGAATTTCCCGACATTACGATGTGTCTTTGTGACAAGACGTGTTTTTGTGGCTAAGAACAACGTCAGTGAATATTGGAGCTGAATCGCCGGCAAACCGGTGGTTTACCTGAAATTTCTCATTTTACCTGAATCTTTTAATAATTTCATATTGGGGGGGTGTTACGGTCCCCCACACCCCCCGGTCGCGACGCCTCTGAGTGGGACCTATTTTCTTTGAAGGGACAGTTACTGGTGATGCTTACTTGAATGCCTTGAAAATGATTGGCCCTCAATTACAACAACGTGATGACTTTCAACAACTTTACTTCCAACAGGATGGATCCCTGCTCACTATTCTTTAGCTGTGAGACAGTATCTGGATGACGTTTTTCCCGGAAAATGGATTGGGCGCCGTGGTGCCGTGGAATTCCCTCCTCGTTCACCAGATCTTACCTCGATGGATTTTTGTGTGTGGGGAATTGTTAAGGATTCGGTATTTGCTAAACGTCCCAAATCTCTTGCTGATCTGCGAGAATTCATATCTGAATCGCTCAGTGACATAGGCAGGAACACAGATTTATGTCGCAAAATTTGCCAAAGTGCTTTCTGGAGATGTCAAGAACGTGTTGAAGCACAGGGCAAACAGTTTGAGTATTTACGTTGATCAGCATTTATTAGAGATCTTTTTCACTAATATTGCCTTTTGATGTTCGTAGTGGGCTCTGTTTGCGCGAATTATAGGCCTTATTTAGTTTACGCGAATTATACGAGCTCTGTTTACGCAAATCATAATTAGTTTACGCGAATAATTAGTTTAACATTAACTGTATAGTAACTTTTTGACCACCCTGGAGGTCTAGATATCTAGACCTCCTTGTATAGAGGCAATAACAGTGACATCTATGATTAATATAAGATATCTAAGGGACGTTCAACTCCCATACCATGGATTTCTATATAGTATTCCATATCGGGATGAGACACTACCGATATCTACATACATTAGTAGTCCTGTTTTGAGGACAGTTGATTGTTAAATACCACGATTATACTTTGTCAAAGTGACTTTCAAATGTGTTGTCGATGGTTGTAGCACAAATTGTAGAACACAAATAGAAAATAAGATCAAACTATTTCATTTCATTGTTTCCCAAAAGACACTGAAAGATTCAGGAAAATATTGGCTGCAAAATATTCGAGAATTTGAAGAGGGAATTTGGAATCACATAATATCAAGAACATCCACTCGCACAAATGCAAGAATGCTTCTGTATATCATTCCACGAGCTTTACTTATGGTTTTGATAGAGTATAGATTGTGCATTAAGCAATTGACTGAAGTTGTAGAATTTTCGGAGCCGTCCATTTCAATCGTTCTTAACAAACAACTTGGCATATTATATCGATCGCCTATCTCAAGAAAAATACATGAGAATTTGCTAGACGACTTCTGCACCTTTCGAATACAGACTTGGACGAATAACCTATAAATCCAGATTTCCATACTGATACGAAATTTTTCATATAACAATTGACGAATCATTTCAGTGCAGAAAATTAAAATGGATGTCCAATTTCAAATCATCGCGATGAAAGTTCTTGCCAACAAATGCAAAGAAGCTTTTCGAAAACTTTGTAGGCCTATTAGTTCTTGTGGATAGGATTTTTCGGGCTTTCTTTATGCGGATTTTCAATAAATTCCATGCTTTTATGGTCATGTCCAGCAGACAATTTGTTGGTACAATCAAGCCATCGCGAGAAAATACAGCAAATGATCCTGTTCATCTAAGTTGAAGTGTCGGACGAAGTCTTTTCTCACTTGATTTGAATCAAATAACACGAAGGACTATAATTTTTAATGATGACTTTTCTGACTATAAATCCATCTAAACTTTACACATAATGCCTTTCTTCTTAAGTCCGAGTTTGTGGTTTCAGGCATGATTGAAAAAAATCTCGAGAAAATCCAAGTTAATTGATTCTGAGCGATCAGCAGCAGCGTTCAAAGCTTTGGGACACTTCAGAATGCTAAAGGAAATCATATTGCTCTTTCTGCATCAGTTACATCCTTTGCAGATAACAAATTTTTTCCTCGTGAAGACTGTCGATACCAGCTGAAACGACACGAATGAATTTGCCCGAAGAGGACATACTTAGAACTGCAAAAAGATACATAATATATAATGATATATTTGTCATACAACAACAGATATGAAACACTAAATACATCCAAAGGGTTTTGGTGGACTGGATCATGTCGTAAAATGACTCTCTACTCAGGCTAAGAGATTTTGAGACCACCCAAGCTTCTAGCATGACAACAAGGAAGCGTTCCAGATAATCAAGTTTACAATTCTGAATTAATTTTATAGGATCGGAATGCTCACTTCGTTTATGAAGTCCTATCGTTGGAGTCTTTAAATTAATCACGTCAATAAAACAACGGAAAATTTGGAGCGCTACCAAAATAATAATAATAATAATAATAATGCTTTATTGAAACCAAAATACATAGAGCGGTACATGGTTATGACTGCAAAGTCATGTAAACTGTGAAAATCTGACAAAGGAGTTGGTGTAATAAGATGGTTTCCGCAGAGGAGCTGTCAGTTGCCTTTGATGTCTAACTTTGCTGATATGTTGACGGACGTTGAAAAAGGAGGACAGGCGATGAGTGTCACGATGATGAGACACTTTGCGGATGAGTTTAACGCAAACACGATCTAACATTTGTCTTAGGGATGGCTTGTTGTATATGCTGCACCAACGTTTGGCCAAACGATCCAGACGTTCAAATTTGCAAAAGTGTTTCATTTTCATATCACATACAATGGGCCAACAAAATGATAAACGAGAAAAAACAAGACCCATGTATGCCTGCCACACAACATGATCTTCATAACAACTGATCTTCAGACGCTTTACAATGGACATAATACTACAGCATTTTTTGTATAAAAACGAGACATGAGAGTCCCATGTCAAATTAGCACTAAAGAAAACACCGAGGATTTTCAAATTTACAACTTCCTCTATGACTTCATCATTGATAACAATATTAGTACATCTGGTGGGATCAAAACGCTTAGAAAGAGTCATACATTTGGTTTTATTCACATTGTCAATGAAGTTGCATTGCTCTAGTTCTTTAATGGCTAATTCGCGCAAGAAAGAATGAGTTAAAAGAGCTGAACTTTTCTATGTTCCATTTGAAGCCAAAGCTTTGTTTTTTTACGGATTTTACGTCACTTTTTACCCCTACTGGGGCCTTGGACGGTGCTGACTGAAGTCAGACTTTGTTTGGAGTGTTGTGGTGCTTTGTAGTCCGGATGCCCTTCCTGCCGACTTCCAGTGACACTTTCCGGGTTCGACCTCTGGACCATGAGATTGCTAGTCCAAGTACGCAACCACTGTGCCACGGACATCACAATGTTGATTATTGTTCAACATAATTATGTGCCATTTTTAAGTGTGTTGACTTTCCGATATAGTAGAGTTCCTTGATATCAGACAACTTTCCTAGAATGGAGTTGCTATAATTGAATCAACTGGGAGCAAAAGGAATAACAAAGTCACCTGATTTTAATAAGTTGTTGTGCGAGTGGATGTTCTTGATATTATGTGATTCCAAATTCCCTCTTCAAATTCTCGAATATTTTGCAGCCAATATTTTCCTGAATCTTTCAGTGTCTTTTGGGAAACAATGAAATGAAATAGTTTGATCTTATTTTCTATTTGTGTTCTACAATTTGTGCTACAACCATCGACAACACATTTGAAAGTCACTTTGACAAAGTATAATCGTGGTATTTAACAATCAACTGTCTTCAAAGCAGGACTACTAATGTATGTAGATATCGATAGTGTCTCATCCCGATATGGAATACTATATAGAAATCCATGACCATGCCATGTACTGGACTGGAGGCCAGTGACTTTAGTAGACATGATTAATGACGGTGGTAGTTTTTGCACATCTGGATAAACCGTGAAATAAGTTGCAAACAATTATCCAGTACTGTAATACGAGCATTCATACAGGGAATCTGCTGAAAGAAGATGCTGGACCCACTCAAGAAGAGACTGACGAATTGCAAAACTACCACAAGAATAAGCAACTGTCAATAACAGCTGCAATATTAACTGCCAGTGATTGAAATTGTTCACCTACGGCATGTAGTATAAATGGCTATTGGTGTGGATTCTGTACATTTTATGCATGTTTACTTTTGTGCTTGCGAAAATCGATTCAACAGTGGGTCTTTTTGGAGAATTGTGACATCTTTCTGGAAAAATTTTGATTATCAATATTCTTTACTCAAAGGAGTCATGGACTAAATGATAAATGATCACTCAGTGATGACTTTACTTGCTACTACAATCATTGCAGTAATATTTTTGTATTTTTGTATATATTTGTTATAAAAGTAAAAGACATGATTAAAATCTAAAGAAAGTCTACCGATGATGTAATCAGAAACGAACACAAAACAAATTGAAACGTCAAAAATTGATAATTCGATTGGTATAACTAATGAAATTGCTAAAAGTTAAGCAAGAATCGTTTTAATATCCATTCCTTCGGAAGATACTTTATCAAGATTTTGGTGGAAAAGTGGTGTCTTTACCAAGTGTGCTTCCTCATAATGAGTGGTTGCCGATGTCAATATATTTTTATCTCTAATTAGACATCTCGTGATTATTGAGCATCACCTGTGAGGCCTTCAAATTATATTCAAAACTCCGACGAACAAATAGGATGTGATTGTGATGTCAATGGTTCATTGCGAATATTGAATAAAAAAGCAAACCAAGCGCTGGTGATTGATGACTCTCCACGATTATAAGGTCCTACCATTTTGAGCAATTCAGGAACAACATTGATAAGGACTTAAGTTGATAGCGACATCCGTAAAAATTTCGTCGGTGAATATGAAAACATTCGCGCATCACTGTGATAAAAATAGCCATCAATTTTCGTTTATTGAAAGTTGAGTAATTCAAGGCCGAAATAAATCACACATATTATATCGTTTCATTGCTCTTGAATTCTCGAATAAAGTCCACCTGTATATACAGGAAGAGGTTTTAGATAAGGCAAATGTAGAAAGTCACAATTTATTTAAATTGACCATCGATGCTTGTATGTGTACAATCAACAATTTCTCTTCAAGACTGGGTCGGGCGTATTAATTAGCATGTAGCCAATAAATTCAGCTGGATTCTGATGTAATGAAACAATAATGAAATGAATCGCTTGCCACCTTTTTCCATGGTTTTATCCAAATACATATTGTTAAGTTTGTTCTTTTTTGCTTAGAGTTGTCTTTGATGCTATGTTGTTTTCGATGTCTGTGCTTTGAGTGTTTGTGATATCTTTGGTCTGTTGTCAGTTCGCTTGAGTTTGTTATCTTGTTTTCCGTCGTCGGTTACGTTATAGCGCTGCTCTTCATCTATCTATGTATATAATGTAAAGCTTTCTTCATATGGATTGCTATGATCTGTGACTTTTAACTTTTAAATCTTTCTTCTTACGTGCTAACATTGCTACAATTTGAAATACTGTTATGAGATGCTGTTACTTGTTAAAGCCATAAACCATTTGGTAAGTTTTGCTATATTTGAAGTTTTGTATAAAGATTGTATATGTTCTTATGTATTCTGATTTTAGAAACCGTCTTCATACGTGAGAGTGTAATTAAATATATGAAAGTAAAAGACGCGTTTTCAAAGGCTTTACAATCAGGAATTTTACAGTTTCAAATGCGTGGCTTTTACGATTCGATTGGTGGAATGTTATCGAAATTGGATCTTTGAAAATGCTGGTACTGTAGCAAATTGGATGAAACATTTGAACAATTTTGAAGAATAAGGTGTCATTGTCTCCGAAAAAAACTGTAAGTTACGATTTATTTGAATACTCAAGCGATTTCATGAACCAAGTCAACTGCTATCTATACCTCGAACGAAATTCGACTCTAAATATTTGTAAATTATTGTCATATTCTAAAATTTGTGAATTAAGTGTGATCTCAATCTAACTTTATATCTTTTGACATTTTTGAAAAACCGATATGTCTGACATTTCGGCATTGATTAAGAAGCGAGCTGCAGCACGCTCCAAGACAACTAAAGTGATAACCAGAGCAAACGAACTTTTGAAAGGCGATAACGCAACCGACGTGAAAGCTATACAAAATATGTTGTTGAAAGCGAGTGCTGATCTGTCTCTTTTGGATAAAGAAATTCAGGACTTTGTATGTGATGAGGAAATGGATGATGAAGTTGAAAGAATTCTAGAATACGAATTCAACATAAGTTCCATTTTGGAAAAGTTATCTGATTATTTGAATTCTACTGTTTCCACTGAGTCGAATTCACATAATCAGAAGGAAAAAGACCAAGATGTTGTTCTTGAATTCTTGAGTGAACAAAATAGAATATCGCAAATGTTGTCTATCAGTCAGGAACGTGCTATGCTTCCACGTCGGGAACCAGAAAATTTTGATGGTACAGATCTGACAAAGTTTAAGCCCTTCCTTCAATCATTCAATCGTTTGATAGAAATTAAGACAGATAGTGATGCTGATCGCTTGTATTATTTGGAACAATTCACGAGTGGGTTACCGAAGGAACTAGTCCGCAGCTGTCTTCAAATGGAGTCGAAAAGAGGCTATACTAGAGCCATGAAATTATTAAACGATAAATACGGCAACGATTTTAGCATTGCAAATGCTTTTTTAGAGAAAATCGAAAGTTGGCCATCAATTGAATATAATGATGCGAAAGCTCTTGAGGAGTTCTCAGTTTTTTTGATTAGATGTGCGAACTATGCTGAAAGTGTTGACCATTTAAATCAACTTCACAGTCCGAAAGAAATACAGTCAATAGCGAGGAAATTACCATATAAGATGCGAGAGGCTTGGCGAGCGCATGCATATGCTGTTCTCAATTCATGTGACAAAATCGTTTTCAATGATTTGGTTGAATTTATCACGAAACAATCCAACTTGATGAATCTCCCCATTTTCGGAGATATTACAGATAATTATTCTAAATCATCGGGTAAAAGAACTGGAGATAAGCGCTCACAGAAATTTACGAAATCCCTGATGACTTCGACAGGAAATGATGACTTTAATTCAACCGATAGTAAACGTAGTCAATGCTCGATAGTTTGTATTTATTGTGGTGAGGGAAGTCATGTACTGAATGATTGTCTCGTCTTCACTGAGATTTCCGATAATGATAAACACGTATTCATTATGAAAAACGGACTTTGCTTTGGATGCCTCTGCTCTGGTCACCGATCAAAGGATTGTCAGAGCAGACTGTTCTGCGATAAGTGTAAAAGAAGACACCCAACTTCCTTGCACAGAGAATTTCTCCCTAGAAGTCCAACTAGTAATACAGAAAGCAAAAATTGTCATACTGGGGCCGGTAGTTCCAAATCTATTGCGTTGGCCATACTTCCGGTAAAAGTTCGAGTACGAAATACCAGCAAAAGTGTTATTACTTATGCCGGGTTAGACAATTTCAGTTCGGATTGCTTCGCTTCTGACAGTCTTCTCCGACAGCTTGGAACAAGTTGACCGCGTACTAGTATACTGCTAACTACTATGGAGCGCAAGCAAAGCCGCACAAGTACCCTAGTAATAAATGATATCGAAATAATGAACTTGGACGAAACTGAAGTTGTATCTCTCCCTTATCTTTACTCCAAAGAAGAGCTACCGATAGGAAGAGATGACATCCCTTCGAAGAAAGACGTCCAGTGTTGGCCCCATTTGGAGCACGTTCCTTATCAGTGGCTTAACGCTGATGTCGGATTGATAATTGGAATGAATGCGCCGGACGTTATTAAACCACTGGAAATCGTCGCAGGTAGCGGTAATGAGCCATATGCTACTCGTCACAAGATTGGATGGGCTATAAACGGTCCAATGTCAAAGAACAAAACTCATGAAATACATATGCACAGAGTTAAAGTTGAAAGAGTCAATGACGTAAATGAAAAGTTGGAGATGATGTGGAATTATGATTTCATGGATAGTAATAATGATGGCATTGGCCAATCAGTCGAAGATAGATTGTGGGAAGAAAGGGTTAAATCGACTGTCTTTCATAATGGTCATTATGAGGTGCCACTTCCTTTAAAAGATGACAATCCAAATTTCCCGCCAAATCGGAATCAAGCGTTTCAACGTTTAATGTCGACTAAAAAGAAATTACAATCCAATGCTGATTTTTATAAAGAATATTCCGATTTTATGCAAATGATGATCGATAGAGACTTTATGGAAACTGTACCTGAGAATGAATTAATCTCAGAGGTCGGAAAGTCATGGTATATTACACACCACGCTGTCTATCACAAAGAAAAGAATAAAATTCGAGTTGTCTTTAATTGCTCTATGAAATATAATGATGTTTCTTTGAATGACAAATTACTTCAAGGTCCAGACTTGACAAACAACCTTTTAGGAGTCTTACTCAGGTTTCGTGAAGGTCCGCTTGCTGTTATGGCCGACATAGAAAAAATGTTTTACCAAGTAAAAGTGCCTTCAAACCAAAAAGATTATTTAAGACTTTTTTGGTTTCCTAATGGAGAATTGTGTAAAAGGCCTATAGAGTACAGACTAAAAGTTCATGTTTTCGGGGCGATTTCCTCCCCAAGTTGCTCAAACTTTGCTCTACGCAAAGCAGCGATAGACCATGAAAATGACTTCAATACCGAAGTAGTAAACACAGTTTTGAAAAACTTTTACGTAGATGACATGCTAAAATCTTGCAAAGACACAGAAGCATTTAAAATGTTGGTATACAATGTCAAAAACATTTGCTCTGTAGGGGGCTTTAATTTGACCAAATTCGTGTCAAATAATTCTGAAGCATTAGAAAAAATAAGTCCTGATGATATTGAAAATGATGCAACAGAACTTGATCTTACTAAATGCGATAGACATAAACTGCATCGCGCACTTGGTGTGAGGTGGAATCTCAAGGATGATACTCTTGGTTACAAGATTGAATTGAAAAATGAGGCATGTACCAGAAGAGGAGTTTTGTCCACCATTTTTTCGATATATGATCCTTTCGGAATTTTAGGTCCAGCTATTCTTCCCGCGAAATATATTTTTCAAATGCTTTGTAAGTTGAAAATCAACTGGGATGACCCCATTCCAAAAGAGTTAGAAGTCACGTGGAAAAGATGGATTTCACAACTGCATTTACTAGGCGATTATAAAATTCCTAGGTGTTTCCGTCCTGAATTGTTTATTGATTCTCAATGCGAAGTCCACGTATTCTGCGATGGAAGCGAGGTTGGATATGGCGCCGTAGCATATTTGAAGTTTTGCGCTCCAAACAATGAAAGTCATTGCTCTTTAATTTTAGCAAAATCTAGACTTGCCCCATTGAAGAAAATTACCATTCCTCGACTCGAGCTTACAGCTGCGAAACTTGCCGTTATTTTGAAGACCATTATTAGTAAGGAGCTTGATATATCGACTGAAAAGTTCTTTTTCTGGACTGATAGTGTTATTGTATTGAAGTATATAAACAACACTAGTAAGCGATTTCACAGATTTGTCGCTAACAGAATCGAATTTATCCGGGAAAGGTCTGTTCCAAACAATTGGCAATTCATACCTTCAGAGTCGAATCCTGCTGACTGCGCCAGTAGAGGTATGTCTATTTCTTCTTTCGTTACTTTCGATAGATGGAAATCTGGTCCAGATGTTCTTCGTCAGTCACATTCCTCTTGTTCTATTCCCCTCTCTCCTATCGACCTGAATATTGATGACAATGATCCAGAGGTAAAATCATCAAATGAAACCCGAACATTTCTTTCAACCGTTAAGATAGAACCTATTGAAAGACTGATACATTCGTCTTCATCATGGTATCGGTTGAAAAGAAGAGTTGCTTGGTTTTTGAAAATAAAGCAATGTCTCATTGAAAAGTCCAAGCTTGTCATGACACTATCACTCATAGACCTAGAAAATGCTGAAATTGTAATTCTAAAATATATTCAAAAGACACATTTTTCTCATGAAATCGACACTATTTCAAAAGGCAATCTTGAAAGTCGGAATGGCTTGTACAATTTAAATCCAATGATTGATAACAAAGGTATTATTCGTGTAGGCGATCGTATCTCTCGTTCAAAGATTTCTTGGGAGGTAAAACATCCGATAATCGTGCCAAAAAATCACCATGTTAGTGAATTGATTCTTCGTGACCTTCATCATCGCCTGGGATGCATGGGTCGCAATACAGTGTTATCCGAAAGTCGCCAACGATATTGGATAATTGGAGCCAATCAATCGATAAAACATATCATTCGTCAGTGCATTTATTGTCGTAAAAGACAAGGTCGTTTTAGTCGTCAACAAATGTCCGATTTGCCAGAGGCTCGTATAGTAGGAGACAGTCCTCCATTCACCAATGTTGGTATAGATGTTTTTGGTCCCTTCTACACTAATCAACGTAGAGTACATGAAAAACGTTATGGCATGATATTTACCTGTCTGTGTAGTCGCTCCATTCATATTGAAATGGCAACTTCTTTAAATACTGATTCTTGTATCAATGCTTTGAGGCGTTTCATTGCAAGGAGAGGACAGGTAAAGTGCATCAGAAGCGACAACGGAAATAACTTTGTAGGCGCAAATTCTGAACTAAGAAATGCCATTGAATCATGGAATCAGCTCGCAATTTCAGAAGAGATGCTTCAACAGAATGTTCAATGGATATTCAATACTCCTACTGCATCCCATAGTGGAGGCATTTGGGAGCGTGAGATTCGCACGATTCGCAAAGTTCTTTCAGGTATAATGAAAGAGCAACCCCTGAAACTTAATGATGATGAATTAAATACGATTTTTTGTGAAGTAGAATTCATTTTGAATAATCGACCGATCACCAGTTTATCTGATGATCCTAACGATCTCGAACCCTTGACTCCAAACCACATTCTATTCATGCGGTCATGTGAGATCTGTTTCTGTGAGAACAGTGAATAAGAGCAATTTTATTCGCTGTAAATCTAAGAAATTTATATCGAGTGCACCAAAATTTATAGATCTTGTAAGACCCATCTCAAAATTGATTCTATTGAAATCTGTCGATGATTTATAGTCCTGCTACCTTTACTTTGGTTCAAATATGAAAGAGTCGTTTTAGTTCATATTTGTGGGGCCGGTGTTAAGTTTGTTCTTTTTTGCTTAGAGTTGTCTTTGATGCTATGTTGTTTTCGATGTCTGTGCTTTGAGTGTTTGTGATATCTTTGGTCTGTTGTCAGTTCGCTTGAGTTTGTTATCTTGTTTTCCGTCGTCGGTTACGTTATAGCGCTGCTCTTCATCTATCTATGTATATAATGTAAAGCTTTCTTCATATGGATTGCTATGATCTGTGACTTTTAACTTTTAAATCTTTCTTCTTACGTGCTAACATTGCTACAATTTGAAATACTGTTATGAGATGCTGTTACTTGTTAAAGCCATAAACCATTTGGTAAGTTTTGCTATATTTGAAGTTTTGTATAAAGATTGTATATGTTCTTATGTATTCTGATTTTAGAAACCGTCTTCATACGTGAGAGTGTAATTAAATATATGAAAGTAAAAGACGCGTTTTCAAAGGCTTTACAATCAGGAATTTTACACATATTACCGTCATTAATCAAGTCTACCAAAGTCACTGGCCTCCAGTACATCGTCGTTGTCCATGCAAAACCATACATGTGTTTCAAAATCAAATATGCAAAACCACACATGTGTCAATAGGCTGACTTTTCAGGAGACAGAAAAATATTAATCGTATCTATACTATTCGATATCTGACACTCCTATCGTTAATGGACCTTCGTATTGTATTGTAGGATGATAGAATATAATGTAAATTGTATAAAAAACTAATTATGCTTGTGTCTAGCATTCATAAAAAATTGAAACACTTAAAATGGTTTCAACTAAACAACACATATGTGTTTTTACATGTCGATAACACATGTGTGGTTTAAACCAGACAACACATACGTGGTTTTTCATGTCGGTATTATTGATTGTTTTCTCGATAAATGTTTATGTAGGCCTACCGTAAATGTAGGCCTACGTTTGTCTTATTTCTCGAGACAAAAATACATTCAGTATGTAGTCGATACTGACTAGCTAAGACGTCTTTGCGTTTCACCATTGCTTGCCGAACTTATTCTAAGCTTAGTAGGTAATCATGTCAGTAAATAAATTACAAATATTTGATAGATTGCAGCCCATAAAATAGTCTTTAATGTACCGTCAACTGGGGTAACTTGTGCTTTCAATGGTAACTTGTGTCGCGGTCGTTTTTGGACCTAAAAATTTTCTCTAGGCGCAGTCTCAAAAAACGCAAAAAAGTGGCACAAGTAACCCCAGTTGACGGTAGTTAAAATTTGTCTAACAAATATAGGCCTATTGGTACTGTGTAGCCTAGTAATTTATGAGATAAATGTGATCTGTCATGATGATTCTCGTCCAGATGATACTGATATTATCTAACACCTGCTTCACAACACAATTTTTTCTAAAAAGCACATTCATTACTTGCAATTGGTAATTAAAAACATCACAAGTGACATAAAACTTGCTCTAATATGAAACAAATTATGTACCCACATTGTAACAATTAGTACCGGTACAACATACAATATTGTAATTTTATTACTTATTATAAGCGTTCATTTACATTGGATAAAGACTGTGCTACATATGACTCGTAGTAGGGCACAACACGCATCAGAGAGTCCATAAAAATAGTCTATCTTTACCGCTTAAACTCGAATCGACTTTTGGCAAGTCAGTAGAAAAGTCATCAGTTAGTGGTGAGGGAGGTTATCGCAAAAAGCATGGAAGTCTGATGGGATCAGCTTCTTGAGCTCTTGCAAATGTCTGTACTTGTCATAGGACAATTTCAGTGGCTCCGAATACAAGCGTGGAACGGACAGCACGTTTAGGTCATCTTTGATCATTTTCGTTCATCTTTTCAGTGGCAGGTCATTCCACTCATCGGTGGACAAAAGTTTGAACAGAATCTTGCCGTCAGGAGTATACTTGAGATGCCTCTGTCACGACAGCATCTCCTGCATTTGTTCCGGGCCTGATGGACTTGATGGGATTAGCCAAGTGGTCGTAATCCTTGAAGAAGGTGAAATCCACATGGTTCACCTGGTACGGCTTTCCTGCTCTTGCGGTTCGCATGATTGTAGCGTATTCAGAAGGCGAATAAATGTGACCAGTGAAGAAATTTTCAATCGTCGAGTGCACCGAATCCGCTTCCATCATAGTATGACTTTTCTCAAGGTAAAGTTGTTCAATCACAATCTTCTTTTGCATTGAAAACTGATGCAGAGCGTTTGATAAATTTTATTGCGATTTTGGTAACCACATCCGTCACACGCTGCACGACATCATCTTCCAGCTTTCCTAAATAGTCAATGATGCAACTTGTAAACTCGTTGGCAGTAACACCGCCATTCGATTCATGCCACACATACAAACTGACTTCCTTGTCATTCGTTCTGTATATGGTGAAGTTGTGCACTTGAAATTTCAGCTTGTAATAAGCTGACGATGCCTGAATGCGTGGACTTAAGAGAACACTTTGCAAATCCACTGTTAATACTATGTGTGAGTGGTCTGCGCTAGTCTTAGCTTCGGTTTTTGCATCCCTGCAAAGGTTTTTTCGGATGATGTGTTCATTGTATACACTATCATCGATTGCTCCGATATAGTGTTCGCAACATAGATCACATTGATCTTTCCGGGGTCTGTGAATGGAAATGTTTTCTTTTTTCATTATCAATGTGAACGTTTGTCGACTTACTGGTTGAGCGTTTTCATTTTCCATGAAGGTTCTGTAGATGCTGTACATGTGTAGAATGCTCTTAAATGTGCTTTCTACATCGTCGTTGTCCATGCAAAACCATACATGTGTAATATGGACAAAAATGAGAATTTTGCACCAATGGATTCCTTGGTGTATAATCCACCAGCAAACGAAATTTCAGCGTCCAATTCGATCAGCTTTTATCTTAAATACTTATTTGAAATAAAGTATTAACACGACATGATTCTGTTGATAAACTTATCGACATACAAAAGCAAGTATATGAATTGGTTGTTAAAACAACACATGTGTAGCGACATGAAAAACCAGGTATGTGACATTTTGGTTAAAACAACACATGTGTAGCGACATTATTGCTTATGAAAAGGCATGTGCAGCGACATTTAAAGTCATGTACCGGGAAGATTTATGAATGTTTGATCTATAATAAAATCATCACAAACTTAGATTATTCTGCCTATTGTCTTTAATCCTACCTAATGAATGAAATATTGCAAGTAGGTCTATAGCGACCCGTTCAAATGGATAACACCAGTGCAGTTCGAGATACTTGCAACAGATGACATGCAAATAGGAATTTGAAATCATGCTATAGTTTGACAGAGTTAACTAACATAGAGACCTTACATGGATGCAGTTTAAGGTCATGCCAAGGACCAAGATAGTGAGCGGTAGTGGACCAAGATAGTGGGCAAGGAAAAACACGAATTCGAAGCATTATGCAAATGACAATAGAAGCTTCCTTCGTCTACCATTCATCTCAGACAGGGTCGATCATGAGATCAATAAGCTCTTCCGGCTTGAGAAAATGAATGTAAGCCTTACAAGATCTAGCTACACCCTGAGGAACCATCTCAACCACAAAAATGTGAAAAACGACAAGTGCAGCATGAAGGAATGTCCCATTAAAAGCAATGATATATGTCTTCGCAAAAACACTGTCTTCAAAGTGATGTGCAACAAGTGCAAAAATTTTTACATTGGCAGCTCCATCAGACCTCTACATTCACGAATCAAAGAACATACTACCATCAAACATTCATCTGTCTACAAACATCTCCAGATGTGTCAAAACAACAACAAAAACATAACAGTTGAATAATTTCCTTCCTCACCTCGCACAAGAAGTAACGAAGGCAAAAGTTTAAGTCACTTGTACCAAACTCATCTAGATCTTTCAAAACTTTCAATCCACCATCTAGTCTACATCTCCACTTAGTGAACCAATCTCTAAATATTTTCATTACTCATTTAACTTTCTTTGCGGTGTTTAATGGTATTCTGTTTTCAATAAAGCTATTAATATCGCTTTCATTTACTGGAACAAATCTGTTGCTTGTTGACTGCATGCTGACTAATATCAAAATGACGACCGTACAAAAATCAAATATATACAGTGCCTAGAAATCATTATTTCATATCCAAATATGGATTACAGTATACATCAAAGTATACACTTTGAATACTTTTTTTCAAAAAATTAATGTTTCAAAAAAACACTTTGGTATACATGTACTATCACCTGGATACGAGATTTACAAAATACAAAAGTTACCACTTAGATACTCGAAAATACATCTATGTTTACATTTATGGAATAGCAAAATGATTTCATTTCAAGATATCATAAACACAGAGATATGGCAATTTTTTACATTTACGATTATAATGAATAGGAATTCCATGGTAAATTCCTAGAAATTTCATAGAGTATAGCTCGTGAAATAAATATGTTTTATCCCACTGATTTCATGGGCATAAATGTCGAATCTACTCGTAACAAAAGCTATGTATTCTCCTCGTCTTCTCGCTAAAGCTCGTGATATATATACATGTAGAATACTCATGTTTTGAAACTATGAAAATAAATCTCCATACACCACATTTGTCTACCGTATAACTACTACATATTTGCATGATCTAATAACATGGCATTTTGAAAATATCATGGAAAGTCGTTAACATTAACAGCACGGTATAAAGTTAGCCTACTTGTTGTGGATAGTAACATGACACCCCTGATAGAAATGGAAATTCATTTCTGGAGCTTTATTTTCAGAATTTGGAACATTGATCATGTTTCTTGCTGATTTACAGTCTATGACAACGCTTGTGTGATGAAAATGAGTGTCCGATGGTCTCTTGTATGACCGGATACCTTTAGTGGAACGGTGTCCAGTTCAGCTCATTATAAGCTGCTCATCAACATTTTGATGGAAGAGGCGTGTTGCACAGGTTGCCCGAAGACTGATTTGTTTTGTAGCCTTCGATACCAGCTGAAGTGCTCAACTTTTTCATCATATTTTGCAAGGTGTTGTGACCCATCGGTACGGCCTGAAAATAAAGATGAATATTAGTTTCATATGATTTCATTTCTTTAATTTGTTATTTCATCATTTTTATCGCATATGATAGTTTCGAGATACTTTTTAATTTTTACCTGTTGTATTCTGCATATGACATATAGAAATGAAATTAGCTGTCAGAGATAAAAATAAATGAATGCTCAATGAGTTTAAAAACAAAATACTCCAATTATTCAAATATATATTTTATTTTATTACTTTACAATATGTTACTACTGCAGAATCCATCTAATACTTTTCATTCACTTGCGTAATCATCATTTCAGTATTTTGCAAAACTGTAAAAATAAGTCATACTAAATTAATTACTTACTAATGAAATTACCACTACTACTACTTTGAAGTTTGCATCTTATAATGCACATTCGGAAAAATATAACGCACCTTATACCATGGAGTGTCATCATTGAATAACTTCTTCGGTGTATGGTAAAAATCATCCAGATTACTGGACCGACGCTCTAAATATTTCTGCAAAAGCAGTGCGTGAGATCGTTGCGGATTGTTGATGCTGTTGTAGTCAACATGTTTAACTGTCTTCGGTTCCACTTTTTCTTGATTTCAAACCTCCATTATTTGTCTTCGAAACACATTCTACATATTCGATGGAGTGATACTGACATTCTGCGGTTGGTTTGATAATTTTTATTTGGTTGACCTTCAAAGTACGATGTTCTTGCCCACTACGCAGTGCAAAATGTAGACCGTTCAAGAAAAAATCGTGTTTATCAGTTTATCTGGGGTATCACTTCCTAAAACACCAACGGTCCACATTTTTTCTTCTTCGTCAAATGATAATACTTCGGCTTGTCGTCTAGGAGTGTTAGGAATCACGCGCGAAGAATTTTTGCATGCCACATCTAATATGTCTCTGAAATGTGCGAAGCATTCATCATTGAATAAATTTACATGCTTGCCATGAGCTTTGAAATAACCATTCAAACCAGCAGTGATTGAAATCAGACTACTTCGAGGATATCTGGTGCCATTATCCTTTCTCAGCTCAAATATGAATTTGGCTAACCAGTACCGTAGTCAATGCATTCGTTGGATGCAGTTAGCAATTCATCTTTCGATGGTATGGAAAATTTTTCCTCCGGTGAGACATTTCGCTGTCTACACCATTTGATATACAGGGCGATTGACCAATTGTTTCTTTGCATCGTGCCACTATGGATGGTTTCTTTTATTGCAGCGGCAATCTGCTCATCGCTTACAGCAGACATAGCAGTTGAATTTTCACTGGAAGTTCCACCAATGTCTTGTAAAGATGATGAAATTTTATCAAACGACATACGTGGTTGGTTCAATAAGTAGTGAGACTAAGAATGAAAACGATCTTTTAAACAAATTTTTTTATTACAGCTGGTAAGTAAGCAGTAAGTAGGTTTAGAAACGAGTAGAATTTATTTCTCAATGTAACTTCCTTCGTTGTGAAGACACTTTCTCCAGCGAATCAGTAATTTATCAAATGCGGATCGAAACCATGACTGTGGTTTGCTGTCAAAGAACCATTGAACTTCTCTTTGACTTGCTCAGGGTTCTCAAAGTGGCTTCCACGCAAATGCTTCTTCAAATGGCGAAATAAGAAGAAATCACTTGGCGCCAACTCGGGACTGTAAGCAGGATGGCTCACCTTCTTTAGAGAAGAGTTTTCCATTGTTTCATTCACAAGAGATGCCGAATGGATTGGAGCGTTGTCGTGAAGAAGCCAGAGGTCACAATTTCTGAACTTTCGTCTTCGAGATCGCGCTTGTTTCAATATATTGCAGTAGTACTTAGAGTTTAACGTCTCGTTAGCCTCCGCAAAATCGACCAGAATGATTCCATTAGCATCCCAAAAGACACTCAACATCAAGCAACGACGATGCGATGTCCCGGCTCGAAGCTTCAAACTTGGCTTTTCATTCGGAAACTTCCATTCTGCGGAGTCTCGTTTGCTCTCTGGTGCATACAAAGAAAGCGATGTCTCATCTTCAGTGATGATGTTTAAGAGAAAAGATTCGCCAAGTTCTTCGAACAGTGTTAGATTTTCAAGGCAAGCTTGTTGCCGTCAGTAGTAAGTAAAGGTCCATAATAAACACAGCGCGCCCTGAAATGGGGTGGGTCCAATTCAAACACAGCGCGCTCTGAAATGGGGTGGGTCCAATATAAACACAGCGCGCCTCGAAATGGCTAGCTCCTATACAAACACAGCGCGCCTGGCCGACCGCCCAGGTTGGAGTGAGAGGTTGTCTTGGCCGACCGTCCAGGTTGACGTGGCCGACCGTCCAGCTTGACGTGGCCGACCGTCCAGGCTGACGTGGCTGACCGACCAGGTTGACGTGGCCGACCGTCCAGGTTGACTTGGTTGACCGACTAGGTTGACTTGGCCGACCGATCAGGTTGACGTGGTGGAGTGAGAGTGTGTTTTGAGGGTGAAGGAGGCACGGGAGAGTGAAACGGACTTCAGATTCGTGATCAGCGTCAAATTCTGCATCGGTAAGGGCGGTTTATACTTCTACGCGCGTAGCATACGCGCCGGCTTCCCCGCGCCAAGAGAGAGGAAAATACTCTGACGTCATCACATGAAGAGTGATTCACCCGGTCATTTGGACATGACGAGAATCTACGCGCGTAGATTTCGGCTGTTGACTCGCATCTTACTTTTACGCGCTACGCAAGGCCCAGCAGACATGCAGGAAGTTGAGAGAGATGGCGATTTTGAGGATAAATTGATAGAGGTAGTGAAGAAATATGAGCATTTATACAACACAGGGAGCAGAGATCACAAGGATCAAGAGATGACAGCCCAATCTTGGATAACTATCGCCGAATCAGTGAGAAGGAGTGTCAAAGATTGTAAAGATAAATGAAAGTATTTGAGGGACCATATGGACGAGCGCATTGAATTCTCCGGTCAGCTCCTTGTAACATTCAGAGGCTGATGTAGTGTTCTTCTCTTGCACTTTTTTATGTAGCAGATATAAATTCAAAATGTCGGCGGTTTCTTCTTCCATTTCAAATCGTAGTCACTTTCAAGCGGCAACGCGGACAACTGTAGACGACGCGTAAAGTATAAACGCTCGCCCGCGCGTATCCATAAACATTCCCAATGTTTTGGCAGCATCAGATCACGTGATTGCTGACTCTTAGCGCAGCGCGTATGTACGCGCGTAGAAGTATAAACTGCCCTGTATGGTGAGTTTGAAAGGAATCGGCGAGAAAATATTTTTCTTCAAACTTTTTCCGAAAAACGAAAGAGGCAAAATTGTGGACGTTTTGGGTTGTAGCCTCAAAACGAGGCATCGGATGGGAAAACGGAGGCCAGATTCGGATTCAGCGTGAAATTCTGCATCTGTATGGTGAATTTGAAAGCAATCGGAGAGAAAAAATTTTCGCTGACGTCCCCCCCCTCGGGAGAGCTAGCTTTGATCTTGGCTTCCAGTGGACGGATTTTGTCGTGCAATAGCTCGTTTGAAAGCTAAGAGTGAGACAAATTCACTGAAACAAACCGCTTGTTCCTATCTGTCTTCGTTTAGATGTGAGACGCCATTTAAGATTTTGGGACATTGGCGAAAAACGACAGAGTTAGAATTTGGGACGTTTTGGGCTGTAGCGCCAAAACGAAGCATCGGATGGGAAAACGGAGGCCAGATTTGGAATCAGCGTCAAATTCTCTATCAACATGGTGAGTTTCAAGTCAATCGGAGAGAAAAAATTTTTTCGAAAAATTTTCGCGATGGCTGTGGGCTGTAGAGCCAAAACGAAGCATCGGATGGGAAAACGGAGGACAGATTTGGATTCAGCGTCCAATTCTACATGGAAATGGTGTATTTCCAGCTCAATCGGACCTCTAGAATCGGCTATAGAAGCGTTTTAAGTTTTTGGATGATGGGTATTACGTCATCAGCTGATCGCCACACACTATATAAGCTGGGAACCGACAGAGACTTGTCATTAAGACGAGAGCGATTGTCAGAGGTAGGTCGTCTCTCTGAGCTCCGATGATAGCTTCGGACATTCCAAATTCCGGGTTTCTGGAAGAAACCGACTTAGAAAATTTCATTGCTGATATCAGCTAAGGCGTCAGACTCAGAGGTTAGCCAGGAGATGGCCTTCGTCTCCAGGCCATAAAAGACTCCAAAATTTTAAAGGCTTGTAACTTTGCTTCTACAAGTCCGTTTGACTTGATTCAAAAAAGGTTCGGTCGCTATTGACCTGCCCTAAGTGACAGACTACTTATAAAATTTCATAAGTAGTGCTAAAAAGTTGAAAAATTTAAATTTACTAGTTTTGGAGGTTTTCTGGGGTTTTCGACCCTGCTGAAGTCAATGAAAGCATTTTTAATGATGTCTGAGCCAGTCGTCTCATGGTATAAGCGGCTTTTCACTGAAAGCGAGCAAGACACGGAGAGTTTTGCTGTAATATTCCACTGACAGGGTGTTCCTTCGGGACGGCGGACGATGCCGTAGTGATAAGTGTGGCAAGGGAGTGTGTCATAGTTTAGACCGTAACCGCTGGGACAACTCATGTCTCATGTTGGGCATTTGACACAGTTCTCAACGTAGCACTTTGAACGCCAATCGGTTGAGTCCTAGCTATCTTGTCATGGGTGGCCTCTAAACATCTCCATTGCAAAACGCTGGTGAATCAAGCTCTCTACGGCTTGCTATCAAGCTGCTCAAAGTATGTCAACCTCTTACCAACTCTACAGGTTTTCATGTCTGAGCCAGTCGTCTCATGGTATAAGCGGCTTTTCACTGAAAGCGAGCAAGACACGGAGAGTTTTGCTGTAATATTCCACTGACAGGGTGTTCCTTCGGGACGGCGGACGATGCCGTAGTGATAAGTGTGGCAAGGGAGTGTGTCATAGTTTAGACCGAAACCGCTGGGACAACTCATGTCTCATGTTGGGCATTTGACACAGTTCTCAACGTAGCACTTTGAACGCCAATCGGTTCAGTCTTAGCTATCTTGTCATGGGTGGCCTCTAAACATCTCCATTGCAAAACGCTGGTGAATCAAGCTCTCTACGGCTTGATATCAAGCTGCTCAAAGTCTGTCAACCTCTTACCAACTCTACAGGTTTTCATGTCTGGCGATCAAGTCATGGACGGTGCAAGTCACGGAGATTTTCGGTGTGATACTTCCTGTGGGTGGGCGTTCTTTCGAGACAACGGTGAAGTCCGTAGCGATGAGTACTGCACGGGACGTGGGCAATGGTAATCATTGTGAAACCTCTCTGCGTCATGTTTGCAAGTGGTTGCCTTTCGTCTCAACGTTGTACTCTGACCGCCAGGGCGACATTTAGCTATCTGCCACAGGTTACCTCATAAAATCTCCATTGCACTTGTCTCCCGACAGTTGTCCAAGCATGTGAGAATGAACCATCACTTCTTCTTGTCTCTATCACGGAGACGAAATGATGAAGAGATGAAATGGGAGGACATTCATGCGCCACACGCAACACATTACAGATTTCTCTCTTCGCTAGTGAACAAGCTCTTGTCAGTGTCGTCAGAAACTTTATCATGTCGTACAAAAGTTTTATTGCAACACAGGTTGATGTATAGTTAGAAAGTTTGATCATCAACGTTTTATTTGTAAGTCTAGTCAGAAACTGTATCATGGTTTGCAAAGTTAGTGTAGTCAAATAATAAAATATAAAATAATAATATCAAACTCCATTGCACTAATAGTGTGAAGCTCGGTATGAGTGAGGGATAAAATCCTCCATCACCTTAGGCGGCTTGATATCAGGCTACAGCATGAGCGATGTGGAGATCTTTGATAGTGTACTACCTGTTGGTGGGTTTGCACGGCGCGCTGCCGCAGATGGAAGGAGGGGTGTGTCATAGTTAAGAGCGAAACCACTTAGCCGGTGTTAGACAACTTTCCCAACGACATCTTTTCTCGCTTGGTCATGAGTGCTTTAGATGTCTGCAGCAGGTTTTTCAAAATTTCCACTCATCGTTTGATGATTTACAAAGTAGGGTACATGTCAAGTAAAGTTCTCATAATGATGTCTTAATCAATTCCTCCTTACTGCATGCTTGTCGTTTCTACACTCCGACTCTAACCTTTTAGAGCATACACATGTAGCACATACTATCCGTATCGAGAAAGTCTCATGAGTTCTTTTAAGAACCACTACCTCTTCGTGTCACCTGTGTATATTCCAAGTCGAGAGTTGAGAAACACAGAGGGCATTTACGAAGAAATGATGAATGGAATGATATGGGATTTGGACATTCACACGCCAAACGTATGCAGCAAACACACTTCTCTCTTCTTTAGTGAGCAAGCTCTGAACACATAAGATACCATAGTAAAATCATCAACGAATAAATCATATCGAAATAGGAATGTACATTGACAGATTCAAATAGATGCTCATGCGTCCATAAAAGAGAGTTTGTAACATCAGCATTAATTGGAAGTGCGTGAGCGCACTGGAAACTCCTGAACGTCTTGTGATTGGACGAGAGGTCTCATCCATTCACCGCTTAGGAAAATCTTATAAAAGGTAGTGCACCAGCTCTGCTCTTCACATTTATCTTTCATAAGGTGAGTGTTGGTGAGCTCCCGCTATCAGGTTGTTTTGACTTGTTATCAAGTTGAATAGTCTCTTGCTATCAAGAGTTTCACTTCTGCTCATAAAGCATATCATCGCTGTAATACTTCCTTTGCTCGAGCGTTCCTTCGGGACGGCGGGTACTGCCGTAGAGGGATTGCGTTGCACGGGTTGTTCGTCGTTTGTTAGACCGAAACCTCTGAGCTGTTGCTCATGTTGGGCGTTCGACTTCATACTCAGCTTTCTCTCGCCAGGTCAGAGTACTTCAGCCATTCGACAAAGGTTAGTCTTTATGATATGGAGTAGAGTGAAATGTAATTCATTAGATGTCACTTCAATGATTGTTCCCATGATAAACGTTGATGAGACAGATGAAACACTTATGAAGTACGTACATGTTTAGATGAAGTATGTGAATTTTATTTTCTGTTGTTTCTCGAACAACGCATTCATATAAAGGACTAAAACTCTAACGTTGAGCATCTCGTCGGTATGCAACGCAAAATATCTTGAACTTATAAAAATGAAACACCCCGTTTCTCATGCGAGTAAGATGTAGTAGGAATTATGCATGTTGGACTTAACGCGATTGATCTGATGAGTCATTCCAGTCTGACTAAGCAAATTATTTGAATTTTGTTTGAACTTGAAAGTGCGTGGGCGCACTGGAAACTCTTGCTCGTCTTATGATTGGACGAGAGGTCTCATCCATTCACCGCTTAGGAAAATCTTATAAAAGGTAGTGCACCAGCTCTGCTCTTCACATTTATCTTTCACAAGGTGAGTGTTGGTGAGCTCCTGCTATCAGGTTGTTTTGACTTGTTATCAAGTTGAATAGTCTCTTGCTATCAAGAGTTTCACTTCTGCTCATAAGGCATATCATCGCTGTAATGCCTCCTTTGCTCGAGCGTTCCTTCGGGACGGCGGGTACTGCCGTAGAGGGATTGCATTGCACGGGTTGTTCGTCGTTTGTTAGACCGAAACCTCTGAGCTGTTGCTCATGTTGAGCGTTCGACTTCATACTCAACGTGACACTTTCTCTCGTCAGGTCAGAGTACTTTAGCCATTCGACAAGGGTTAGTCTTTATGATATGGTATGGAGCATTTCGAAGTGTTGATTGACTCATGTTCATTGAATGACTATTCACATGATCATCATAGGTAAAATGAAATAAATCGTACGTGTCCTTTTCAGTGAATTTGCCTTCGACGTCGAATCTAACTGCTTTAATCTTCGATATGGATACGAGTATCACGAGAAAAATTGAATCTTATCGCGTCTCTGCCAAGATGGAGGAAACTCTCATTGAGCAATGTAAATTTTTGTGTGATGGGGCAAGGATGCAGGTTGTGCTAATAAAACTCTTGAACTAACATCATTCGGTTACCATGTGTGTTGAGCATGGGAATTAACTTTCATAAACCTTTGAATAACATCAAGAATGTAAGAATCATATCCTTACTAATTTTCAACGAAAGACCCTTAACGTCTTTTTACTCCGCGATTTTCAAAACCGAAGCTCATTTTCTAAAATTTATAATGCACTCTAATATCTCCCTTCGAGAAATCTCTCACCAATATCTCCCTCCCTTTTTCAGTACAGCAGCGCATCATGAACAGAGAACCTATTCCTGAAGGGGCACTTGGTCGAGCCTATGAACGACTGGGAATATGTAAGTATCTTAATGAATGAATGCTGTCATGTGTTCTGTATCATCATGGTTGATAGCATGCATTCTATCATTCATCAATCTCATCTCTTTTCCACTCTACAGTTTTGGCAAGGCAGGAGAAGTGGGAGGAAGTCGCGAAGCGGAAATATGATGATGATTTTCCGACCCTACCCTCTCGCCCATCTACCTCAGCTCCACCATCTGAGCAGCCATCCACCTCGGGTATGGTCAGCGCCCAACCTCCACCACCAGCCATACCAGCTCCTCGTCGCCACATCCCTCCAACACCCAAGCCGCGGACTCTTCCACCCTCGGCTCGCATCCCCCTTCTACCTCCTCTTGAACCATCGGTGATGGCGGAAGTAAATTCTCTTGATGGTAAGTTACAGTGATGGTAAAGGGGGATAAAGGACTTAAACAAAATTCACGCCACACTTGGAATTGAATAGTCATGTTACTGATCGCTTTCCTTTCTTTTCTCAACAGATCTCGCAACGGTATTTCTGGGCGACAACGTTCCTAACCGCCCCGCCAACTCTCACATACCACCACCGGCAACAGCAGGCGACTTCCCTCCCATCTCCAACAAGTCGTTAGAAATGGAGATCGAGGTGTGCGATCACATCATTAAAATGGTAGGTTGAAGATTTCCTCACTCATCTCCCTCGAACGTTTGGCTAATAGCATCTTCCTCAATTTCAGGCATCGACTTCATCACCAAAGCCCTCCTTTCTCAAGGAAAGTTTAGAGCTGTTGAGTGAAGGTAGGTTGTAACAAAACACTAAGACTTTAATAGAGATGATAGAATGATTTCTCTTTTAGGTGATGCTAGTTCCAGCTCAACACTATCGCGGGAAGGCGACGAGCGGGAATGTGCTGACTTTGGGCACATCTTCACGAGGAAACGCGATCTGCTCCGACACATCAGACAACGTGTGTGTCAACCCAAGTCGCCATCAATCTCCCGAGGTGAGGATGACTCTATTGAACACGTCTCCTTTACTTGCGACTTCTGCATTCAATCATTTGAAACACGATTTGAATTATCTTCACACAGACTTCGACATACACACAGTGACGATAGTTATACTAATAGCACCTCTCTATCCGACTCTCTGAAGTGTCCATAAATAATTTAGTGAGGAACTGCCAGATGGAATCCTCAGAAACCATTGCTGACTTTGAAGAATGGTTTCATCAAAATTCATCTTTGATAGATGCGCTCTTTAGAAATTTAGACAACTTTAGAATGAAGGCGCTCATCTATCTCAAAATAAAATATGTAAAAATCGACCACCATACTGGTCAAATAGTAGAGAGGTTGGAGTTTCACATACCCTCCTCTCCTGCTACAGAAGTAATCGATGAAGATTCTTGGTTAAATTTTCATATCCAAGGACTAAAACTAAATATAGTTAAATTCAACGAACTCGATAGTGGCCTCATTTTTGATGGTATAGAATCTGCGAAGTTTAAAATCAATTTGCTAGAAAGTTATAGTGGGCGAGGCTCCTTCAATCTTCCAAAAATTTTAAAAGACAAAAAAGCAGTCATTTCTGTAGATTGCGAATCGCAATGTTTTAAGTATGCAGTGTCATTCATTCTCCACTACAATGATGTAAATGATAATCGTTTCCGTAGAAGTAAGTATCAAGAGTGGGAAAATGAATTAAAGTTTGATGACTGCAATAGTGAAGACATGAAATTGAAAGATATAGAGAAATTTGAGCAATTAAATAAAATTAAGATAGTGGTACACGTCTGGGAGAAAGGGCTAAAAGGCGTTAGGTATAACAACCGCCAAAGTAGCTATGATCGAGTTGTCAACCTCTTGCTAGTGTATGAGGACAATACTCAACAGTGGCATTACTGTGGCATTCCAAAAATTCATCGCCTTTACAACCATATACAAAAATCGATTAAAGGTGAACATTTCATATGCGACCGCTGCACACGGCCATTTTGTTCGAAAAATACATTTCTAAGTCATTATGAATGGTGCAAGCGGGGTAAATTACAAATAGAGCGCATGCCCAAAGACAAAATCTTTTCACATAGAGATAATGGTGACGAATTAAGTCCCCTGCGTGTCATTTACGCAGACATAGAATGCTACATTGTTGACATCATCCACAAGCCAGCAGCCATATCCTGCTATGAAGTATGGCATGACCACTTTAGAAATAGGCAAAACAAAATGCATACTTGGCAAGGTGAAGATTGTATTTCAAAATTTCTAGAATTTCTCGATAAAGCTGCTAAATTTCAACAATCATATGATTCCCAATTGCAGCATAAGTCACTACATATGTCAGATGAAGACAAACAGAAATTCGAAAAATTGCACATCCTGTCCTAAATGTCATAAAACGTTTGATGACGATAAAATCAAGAAAGTGCGTGATCATGATCACATCACTGGTAAATTTAGAAACGCACTCTGCTCCAAATGTAACTTTTCACATAGGTTGAGACGTCGCGTACTACCCGTCATTTTTCACAACTTTAAGGGCTATGACAGTCATATGATAATAAAAGGAGGGTTGAGCCAGATGAAATCGTGGCAGTTCAATGTTATAGCACAAACGAGAGAAAAATTCATGGCAATGACAGCAAAAGTACCAGTAGATAAAACTAAAGAAAATAAGACAGTCTTCTTCGAAATAAAATTTTTAGATTCATTTCAATTCATGTCAGCGTCACTAGCTTCTCTCGTTCGAAATCTCAAGTTTCTTCCCCATAGTCAAACTTTGAAGAAACACTATCCAAATTTAACAGATGACATGATCACTCGCAAAGGAGTCTTTCCCTATGCGTATTTTAGCTCAATGTCTAAACTATATGAAACAACCCTTCCTTCCATTGACAAATTCCAAAACGATTTGACGGGTGAAGATTGTCCAGTAGAGGACTATGAACATGCTCAAGAGGCATGGATAAAATTTGATTGTAAAACGTTTGGCGATTATATGATCGCTTACTTAGAATTAGATGTCATTTTGCTGGCTGATGTCTTTCAGGAATTTCGACGAGTGGCATTAGAAGAAGACAAATTAGATCCTGTCCACTTTGTCAGTCTACCAGCCATGTCCTTTAAATCAGCCTTTAAAATGACTGGTGAGACCATTCACCTCTTACAAGACCCCGAGATGTATAATATATTTGAGCGCGGAATACGCGGTGGTCTCACATTTGTAAAACAACATCATATAAAATCTGAAACAGTAGGTGATGATCATATCCACCTAAAGTACTATGACCAAAATAATTTATATGGCAGTTCACTATCCAAACCACTCCCTCATTCCGAGTTTAGTTGGTTAAATCAAGATGAGCTTGAGTATTACTCCAACCCTTCAAACATACTGAAGATTCCAGATGAAGGTGATTGGGGATATTATTTTGAAGTGGGTTTGATTTATCCAAATAGCATTAAAAATAAAACTGCTGATTTCCCACTCGCACCTGAATCTGGTGAAGTGGCTGAAGATATGTTTTCACCATTCATGTCACAATTTCATAATAACTTAACAGAGTGTGGACAGCCAAGGTACAAACCATGCCGCAAACTTTTACTCACCCAATATGATAAGGAAAACTATCTAGTTCACTTTAGCATCTTAAAATTTTATTTAGAAATGAGTATGCTTCTAAAGTCAGTTCACCGCATTATCAAATTTAGACAGAAAGCCTTCCTCAAACCCTACATAGATAGTAACAGCCAGAAACGTGCACTAGCCCAAAATAATTTTGAAAAAGATTTTTATAAGTATAAGAATAATAGTCTATTTGGTAAGACGATGGAGGATGTTAGAAAACGCATGAACTACAAACTAGTCATTGATGATAAAAAACATCACAAATTGACCTCATCACCTCTATTTATTGATAGAGACATTATCGATGAGGACCTTGTAGGTGTTAAAATGATAAAATCTGAAGTTAAGTTGTGCAAGCCCATCTATATTGGTCAAGCTGTACTAGATTACTCTACGCTTGAAATGTACCCACTCTTTTATAAAATATTAAAACCATGCCCTCTCGTAAAAGAGGTTCGCTTGCTGGGTGGTGATACAGATAGTTTCTTTTTAGGAATTACCACTCAAAAAGATTTTAATTTTAATGAAGTAGGCAAGTCATTAGAAAAATATTTCGACACATCTAACTACAATCCCACTCATCCACTCTATTCCATACAGAATAAAGCCAAACTTGGTTGTTTTAAGGATGAAACAGCAGGAAAGGAAATAGATGAAATGATTCTCCTCCGTCCTAAAATGTATTCCATGAAATTAAAAGAATGTGCAGATAGTATTAAGCGTGCTAAAGGTATATCAAAATCCATTGTTCACAAAATGAAACATCGGTCCTATAAGAAGGCCTATAAAAATAAAACTATAACGTTTGTCAATATGACAATCTTAAAATCTCAAGTTCATACTGTGAAAACGCACACGTTCAAGAAACGAGCGCTTTCAGCATGGGAGGATAAGAGGTGTTGGATAGGACATAACACATTTCTTCCACATGGACATCCTGACACAAACATACCTCCACCCAAAAGAATAAAACTCACATTACCACATTCAGTAGACGTGTAAATAGATTCATCCTTAACTCAGTATTTTGATGATGCTTTTTTGTAGATACGCATGGTTGTTTTATGTGTCGCATTAGATCGTATTTCCTTGTAAATAGTTCCCTAAAGTCCCCTATGTAAAGACTTTTCCACTAAACATTGTAAAAAACGTGTTTTTATGATGCATTTTTATTTCAATAAACATATCACAATGACTTCACTTTGTTTTCCGAAGCACTAAAGTTATGAGGGATTTACCATCTTTCACATGGATGCACTCTTGTAAACCATTTGTAATTTTGATAGCAATAGAGGGTATCATTTGTTTGACGACAGGATGGTAGAAAATAGGTTCAAACAATTTCTGGACTATTCCATATGAAGAGTCTTTGTCATGAATGAAATCGCGTAAAATGTATTCTTTTTTCTCACCAAAAGAAATAGGTGAAATCAGATCACTTTGAATGTAAAGGTGTTGTTCATGTTTATCAAGTGTCATTGGTATTCCTACCCAATCATGCGTGTAGCAGTAAACACATTTTACAGCAATGAAAAACCACAGTTTTATCAAATTTTCACTCAATTGACAATGAATGCCATCGCCCAGTTTCAGAGGAGCACTTTGATTTTCAATCAAAAATGAAATGTGATGTATCTTTGCATCATCAAGTAACACTTCACACAACTCGGTTGTGCTAATTTTTCTAACGGGTGGGCAACATCGTTGTATCGCCGATTTGCTAAACGACATGTCTAATACAATAACACAAACAGCTCTATTCAGGTTAGGAAGCATGTTGCTTACATCACTGTCATTCTTCTTGTAAAGATAGTCATTCTTCTTGTAAAGATAGTCACTAAAAATAGCAATGGTAAATTATATTTACAGCTGAATATGTGAGCGTGTGAACGTTTTCATATCAGACAAAGCGATAACCCATGTCTAAAAATGGGTCCACCTCATTGTCGTAGATGTCAGACCATTCGATAAGATTCTATTCATCCTTGTTGACAGCCTGATCTTTCCCCCATTCAGTGCGTGTGCGTTCCTTTGTCAGTCAAAGTGATGACGCATACCGTTTTCACCTTAACTCATTCATATGATGAGTCGTCAGTGAATGAAGGAAAAACTCAACGTTCAACATGCCTCCATTAGCTGTACATCAAACAGATAACGCATTAGGAATTTAACAATCCGTGATACTTTATTGAAATCACATAAGCCTGTTATGATACAATGCCCGTTATGAAGGATGGTAATATGTATAGGGCACCACTCGAATGAGAGCAGCAGGAAAGGGTTCAGTTTCATAAATTATATAATGGCTGCTGTTTTTAATATTTGCTAGAACCACTATAGTTTTCAATTGAACAGATACTACTAAATTCTTCAATATTAATACACCAACACTAACAGGCGGAACACCTTCTTTTCAGCAAACGAAATATGCTAATCACTTACAATTTTAATTATCTTACAAATAGCTATACCTTTATTTCTAACATACAAAAGCTAAAACTTTATTTATAACGCATACACTATTAAAACTTTATTTTTAACTTGAAAACTGTTAAAAACTTTATTTTTTAACATGGAAACTGATGAAACTTTATTTCTAGCATACAAACAGATAAAACTTCATTTCTAACATATAAACTGTTAGAACTTTATTTCCAAGACATAAACGGATGTAACTATATTTCAAGCGTATAAACTATTAAAACTTTATTTCCAACTTCTACACTATTGAAACATTATTTTCAAATCTGTAAACTGTTGAAACTATATCTTTCATTTACAAATAGTAGAACAATTAGTCTAACTTTAAGTTTTAGTTAACTTTAGTAAACTTTATTTTATTTCTCACGCGCAAACGACTAAAACTTTATTTCCAACGTACACACTGTTGAAACTTTATTTTTAACATACAAACAGCTAAAACTCTATTTCTAACGTACACACTGTTGAAACTTTATTCCATTTCTAACACACAAACAGCTTAAACTTTATTTTTAATCTGTAAACTGTTGAAACTATATCTTTCATTTACAAATAGTAGAACCCTTAGTCTAACTTGCAAACTAGTAAATCCTACAATCTCATTTAACAAACAGATAAAACTCTATTTCTAACGTACACACTGTTGAAACTTTATTTTTAACATACAAACAGCTAAAACTCTATTTCTAACGTACACACTGTTGAACCTTTATTTTAATCTACAAACTGTTGAAACTTTATTCTATTTCTAACACACAAACAGCTTAAACTTTATTTTTAATCTGTAAACTGTTGAAACTATATCTTTCATTTACAAATAGTAGAACCCTTAGTCTAACTTGCAAACTAGTAAATCCTACAATCTCATTTAACAAACAGATAAAACTCTATTTCTAGCGTACACACTGTTGAAACTTTATTTTTAACATACAAACAGCTAAAACTCTATTTCTAACGTACACACTGTTGAACCTTTATTTTAATCTACAAACTGTTGAAACTTTATTCTATTTCTAACACACAAACAGCTTAAACTTTATTTTTAATCTGTAAACTGTTGAAACTATATCTTTCATTTACAAATAGTAGAACGCTTAGTCTAACTTGCAAACTAGTAAATCTTATGATCTTAATTTACAAACCGATAAAACTCTATTTCTAACATACACACTGTTGAAACTTTATTTCTAACGTACACACTGTTGAAACTTTTTTTTTAATCTCTAAACTGTTGACACTATATCTTTCGTTCACAAATAGTAGAACACTTAGTCTAACTTGCAAACTAGTAAATCTTATGATCTAAATTTACAAACCGATAAAACTCTATCTCTAACATACACACTGTTGAAACTTTATTTTTAACTTGTAAACTCTTGAAACTTTATTTTATTTCTCACCCGCAAACGACTAAAACTTTATTTGCAACGTACACACTGTTGAAACTTTATTTTTAATCTGTAAACTGTTGAAACTATATCTTTCGTTTACAAATAGTAGAACGCTTAGTCTAACTTGCAAACTAGTAAATCCTACAATCACATTTTACAAACAGATAAAACTCTATTTCTAACGTACACACTGTTGAAACTTTATTTTTAACATACAAACAGCTAAAAGTCTATTTCTAACGTACACACTGTTGAACCTTTATTTTAATCTACAAACTGTTGAAACTTTATTCTATTTCCAGCACACAAACAGCTTAAACTTTATTTTTAATCTGTAAACTGTTGAAACTATATCTTTCATTTACAAATAGTAGAACCCTTAGTCTAACTTGCAAACTAGTAAATCTTATGATCTTAATTTACAAACCGATAAAACTCTATTTCTAACATACACACTGTTGAAACTTTATTTCTAACGCACACACTGTTGAAACTTTATTTTTAATGTGTAAACTGTTGAAACTATATCTTTCGTTTACAAATAGTAGAACGCTTAGTCTAACTTGCAAACTAGTAAATCCTACAACCTCATTTTACAAGCAGATAAAACTCTATTTCTAACGTATACACTGTTGAAACTTTATTTTTAACATACAAACAGCTAAAAGTCTATTTCTAACGTACATACTGTTGAAGCTTTATTTTAATCTACAAACTGTTGAAACTTTATTCTATTTCTAACACACAAACAGCTTAAACTTTATTTCTAACATATACACTATTGAATCTTTGTTTCTAACTTGTACACTGGTGAAACTTTATTTTTAACTTGTAAACTTCTGAAACTTTATTTTTTATCTTGCAAACAGCTAAAACTTTATTTCTAACGTACACACTATTGAAACTTTATTTTTAACTTGTAAACTGGTGAAACTTTATTTTTATCTTGCAAACAGCTAAAACTTTATTTCTAAAGTACACACTATTGAAACTTTATTTTTTATCTTGTAAATTGCTGAAACTTTCTTTTGACATACAAACAGATAAAACAGAGCAATTTTCATAAACATTCTAACTCCGAAAGTAAGTTACAAGACAATCTACACTGTGTAAAACTAGTTGACTACACTATTGCTTACATTTTATGACACTTATGTTTCGTAAAACTTCAATGATCAAACTTTACTTTTACAAACGTGTTAGGTAAAACTAGTTGACTACACTGACGCTTACATTTTATGACACTTGTGTTTCATTAAACGTCATGATCAAACTTTTCGAACTATACATCAATCTGTGTAGCAGTAAAACTTTTACAAACCACGATACACTTTCTAACGACACTCACGAATAAACGTCATGATCAAACTTTATTTTCTCAAACATGTGTCACGGTAAAAGATTTGACTAAACTTTGCTTTTGTAAACCATGATACACTTTCTGACTAAACTTGCAAATAAAACGTCATGATCGAACTTTTCTAACTATACATCAATCTGTGTCGCAGTAAAAATATTTGACTACACTAACTTTGCAAACCATGATACACTTTCTGACTAGACTTACGAATACAACTTCAAAGATCAAACTTTACTTTTACAAACGTGCGTCGCAGTAAACGATTTGATTAAACTTTGCTTTTGCAAACCATGATACACTTTCTGACTAAACTTGCAAATAAACCTTCGATGATTAAACTTTCTAACTATACATCAACCTGTGATGCAGTAAAACTTTTGTACGACATGATAAAGTTTCTGAATAGACTTACGAATACAACTTCAATGATCAAACTTTCTAACTATACATCAACCTGTGCTAGAGTAAAACTTTTGTACAACATGATACACTTTCTGACTAGACTTACGAATAAACGTCATGATCAAACTTTCTAACTATACATCAACCTCTGTAGCAGTAAAACTTTTACAAAACATGATACACTTTCTGACTAGACTTACAAATAAAACGTTGATGATCAAACTTTCTAACTATACATCAACCTGTGTTGCAGTATAACTTCTACAAACCATGATAAAGTTTCTGACGACACTCACGAATAAAGGTCATGATCAAACTTTATTTTCTCAAACGGGTGTCGCGGTAATATTATTTGACTACACTAACTTTGCAAACCATGATACAGTTTCTGACTAGACTTACGAATAAAACGTTGATGATCAAACTTTCTAACTATACATCAACCTGTGTTGCAATAAAACTTTTGTACGACATGATAAAGTTTCTGACGACACTGACAAGAGCTTGTTCACTAGCGAAGAGAGAAATCTGTAATGTGTTGCGTGTGGCGCATGAATGTCCTCCCATTTCATCTCTTCATCATTTCGTCTCCGTGATAGAGACAAGAAGAACTGATGGTTCATTCTCACATGCTTGGACAACTGTCGGGAGACAAGTGCAATGGAGATTTTATGAGGTAACCTGTGGCAGATAGCTAAATGTCGCCCTGGCGGTCAGAGTACAACGTTGAGACGAAAGGCAACCACTTGCAAACATGACGCAGAGAGGTTTCACAAGGATTACCATTGCCCACGTCCCGTGCAGTACTCATCGCTACGGACTTCACCGCTGTCTCGAAAGAACGCCCACCCACAGGAAGTATCACACCGAAAATCTCCGTGACTTGCACCGTCCATGACTTGATCGCCAGACATGAAAACCTGTAGAGTTGGTAAGAGGTTGACATACTTTGAGCAGCTTGATATCAAGCCGTAGAGAGCTTGATTCACCAGCGTTTTGCAATGGAGATGTTTAGAGGCCACCCATGACAAGATAGCTAAGACTCAACCGATTGGCGTTCAAAGTGCTACGTTGAGAACTGTGTCAAATGCCCAACATGAGACATGAGTTGTCCCAGCGGTTACGGTCTAAACTATGACACACTCCCTTGCCACACTTATCACTACGGCATCGTCCGCCGTCCCGAAGGAACACCCTGTCAGTGGAATATTACAGCAAAACTCTCCGTGTCTTGCTCGCTTTCAGTGAAAAGCCGCTTATACCATGAGACGACTGGCTCAGACATCATTAAAAATGCTTTCATTGACTTCAGCAGGGTCGAAAACCCCAGAAAACCTCCAAAACTAGTAAATTTAAATTTTTCAACTTTTTAGCACTACTTATGAAATTTTATAAGTAGTCTGTCACTTAGGGCAGGTCAATAGCGACCGAACCTTTTTTGAATCAAGTCAAACGGACTTGTAGAAGCAAAGTTACAAGCCTTTAAAATTTTGGAGTCTTTTATGGCCTGGAGACGAAGGCCATCTCCTGGCTAACCTCTAAGTCTGACGCCTTAGCTGATATCAGCAATGAAATTTTCTAAGTCGGTTTCTTCCAGAAACCCGGAATTTGGAATGTCCGAAGCTATCATCGGAGCTCAGAGAGACGACCTACCTCTGACAATCGCTCTCGTCTTAATGACAAGTCTCTGTCGGTTCCCAGCTTATATAGTGTGTGGCGATCAGCTGATGACGTAATACCCATCATCCAAAAACTTAAAACGCTTCTATAGCCGATTCTAGAGGTCCGATTGAGCTGGAAATACACCATTTCCATGTAGAATTGGACGCTGAATCCAAATCTGTCCTCCGTTTTCCCATCCGATGCTTCGTTTTGGCTCTACAGCCCACAGCCATCGCGAAAATTTTTCGAAAAAATTTTTTCTCTCCGATTGACTTGAAACTCACCATGTTGATAGAGAATTTGACGCTGATTCCAAATCTGGCCTCCGTTTTCCCATCCGATGCTTCGTTTTGGCGCTACAGCCCAAAACGTCCAAAATTCTAACTCTGTCGTTTTTCGCCAATCTCCCAAAATCTTAAATGGCGTCTCACATCTAAACGAGGACAGATAAGAACAAGCGGTTTGTTTCAGTGAATTTGTCTCACTCTTAGCTTTCAAACGAGCTATTGCACGACAAAATCCGTCCACTGGAAGCCAAGATCAAAGCTAGCTCTCCCGAGGGGGGGGGGACGTCAGCGAAAATTTTTTCTCTCCGATTGCTTTCAAATTCACCATACAGATGCAGAATTTCACGCTGAATCCGAATCTGGCCTCCGTTTTCCCATCCGATGCTTCGTTTTGAGGCTACAACCCAAAACGTCCACAATTTTGCCTCTTTCGTTTTTCGGAAAAAGTTTGAAGAAAAATATTTTCTCGCCGATTCCTTTCAAACTCACCATACCGATGCAGAATTTGACGCTGATCACGAATCTGAAGTCCGTTTCACTCTCCCGTGCCTCCTTCACCCTCAAAACACACTCTCACTCCACCACGTCAACCTGATCGGTCGGCCAAGTCAACCTAGTCGGTCAGCCACGTCAGCCTGGACGGTCGGCCACGTCAAGCTGGACGGTCGGCCACGTCAACCTGGACGGTCGGCCAAGACAACCTCTCACTCCAACCTGGGCGGCCGGCCAGGCGCGCTGTGTTTGTATGGGAGCTAGCCATTTCGAGGCGCGCTGTGTTTGTATTGGACCCACCCCATTTCAGAGCGCGCTGTGTTTGAATTGGACCCACCCCATTTCAGGGCGCGCTGTGTTTATTATGGACCTTTACTTACTACTGCCGTCGATCTTGAAGTTCGGAAGTCAAGAACTTTGGAACAAAGCGACTGCAAAGTTTGCGCAACCCCATTTCTTTCAGAAGAGAGTGACACGTACCAATGCTTACGTTGATGGCATTTGCGAGGCTTGACACTGTTATGCGACGTTGCTCCTTCACAAGTTTTTCAATATGGAATAACTTTTCAGAATTGTCGATTTCCAAAGGCCGGCCAGGTTTGTCGTTGTCGAAGACGGAGTCCCTTCCTCTTTTGAAATCACTAATCCATCGATGAATCGTGGCTTTAGACGGCGCTTCGTCGCCGTATATCTCTTGAAGCATTTCTTTAATTCTGTCGGCAGGCGTATTTCGCAGAACGAAAAATTTTATCACAGAGCGGTATTCAACAGGATGAATGCGCATGATTGTAGTCAATAAAATTGAAATGAATGAACGAAATAGCTCCTATTCAAATTTAAACTATGATTTCAATCAATAATCATTGGTATCATTGAAAATTCAAATAACTTTGCAGCATCAACTTAGATATGTCATAGATCGAGTGCATAACATTTCAATGCGATCTGAAATCGAGAAGTGGATCTGTCTCACTACTTATTGAACCAACCACGTATATTCTTTTATTTGACTCAGACTCAGTCCCGAAATCATGCCATTTGGAAAGGCATTGAAGTCTAAAATAGGCCACTGTGTCTGATTTTCTATTAGTAAATGCGCACTGAAAACTAGCAATCCGCAAAATCTAGGACTGTCCATAAAATCTTTGAAATTCAAACATGTATTTCATGGATTATCAATGCAAAGCTCGTGAACTGATATCTTATACATTAAGATAAATTTTCTAAGGTATCCGTATTTAGAGGTAATTATGAGAGATATCCGTGTATAGAGGTAATTATGGAAATTTTTGACCTCGTCTGAAACATATCTATATCATGCATTATAACAGATAATGGATGATTTATTTCGGTCATATGGAACTTATTAACTTCAGGCCTAGCGGCCTTCGGTTAATAAGTTCCATAATGACCTCAAAATCATCCATTATCTATTACTTTTTGCATTTTATATGGCCAAAACTGCATTGATCATTGCCAAGAGATGATCTCTTTTAATGAAGATATCATATCACTATATTTGACTTTTAGCGCATGTTTACCATTATGAGACTACTTTCCAAAATAATTCTTTAGTTCTAACCAAAGTTCATCAGTAAATTTGTATATGCCTTGACTTCAGGTGCTGATATTTTTGAATGATGGAAAGAGTCAAGATATTTGATGACATTTATTTATTATTTGTAAATAATTTCAATCAATAGGAATTAACCATCAACAGACAGACTGATCACAAATTCACATTGGCAGGTGCAATATGTTTTAAGAAAGCTTTGAAATTTAGAAAAATAGCATAGAAATATCTATTAGAAAAATCGTGCATATATAAAAGACTAAAATGTAAAAACTTGTTGCAAAGTTACTTCCCGCATTAAAATCAAAACGTCAAGTGACAGCTTCAATGCACAATCATGCAAGTAATGTGTTTTGTGAAATTCTCTGCTTAGTGGACTCTTGTCAAGAGGCCATCACATTACTTCCAACAATTAGGTCTTCAAGTAACCGCAGTTAATGTTAAAAAGCTGAAGTAATGCTGAATTACTTGATCAGTCAGGTAGTCAACAACAGAATAAACCATGTGAAAGCAAACAGCAATGAATCATAGAATGAAGATTGTCCGACAAAGGATCAATACCGGGTGCGACCACCCTGAGCGTCGCCTACAGCAGTGCATCTGCTGTGCATGGTGGACACAAAACGCTGGATCTGAAGTTGGTCCATTCTTCCTGCAATGCTTCCTGGAGTTGGTACAGGTTTCTCGGTAGAGAGTCATGTGATCTGACTTGTCTGTCTAAGTGCTCCCAGAGTTGTTCAAAGGGAGACAAGGCGGATGAGTAGGGAGGGTGGCCAGGGCATCGCGTCCACCCTCCTGTGTGAGAAATGACCCACCACTTCACCACCAGCGGGCGAAGGATTTTATCCAGGAAGCATTTGGCGGTGTGGTTGCCCTGAATGAACAGCAAAGGGGTCTTAGGTGTGCATTGTGAGTCGGTGCTGTCGTGGAATGAATTCAGGCATTCTTTTGTGCTTCTAGGGGTTGTCAATGACGTAAAGGATGGAATGCCCAACTTTTCATATGAAAGTGCAAACATGAACGCAATCATTTACAGACATGAACCAAGGAGGTCTAAATATCTGTACTTGTACAGGAGGCAGAATGACGCTTTCTGCGGGAAAGGCCTGTTATAGAGGTAGGAGGCTCAAATTCTACTTGCTTATGCATGTGGCACTTGGGGCAAGAATGTTCGATCAGTGTTCCAAAGAATTGGCTTTCGCCTATTCCTTCATACTGTATCCTCACGTGATGGAATAGACAGAGGTATGCATGGAAGACTGAGTCTCTGTTTACAACGTGCCAACGGCCGTGCTTTGCTTCTGAATATGGGGGGTCAATGTAGGTGGCCAAGATCTTTGCGATTCCGGTCTCCTATCATAATTTCTTTACGTTTTCTTTAACTGATTTTGCCTCTTATTGTTTCTTTCAGAATACTAACGTCATTTTGTAAATAAGTTATGGTCGACCAGGCAATTTTGCATTAGTTTCTGAATAATTCGTATGTATTTTTTCAATTGTTTCCCTACAATAAAATGCAACCTTCTTACTTTTGCCAAAAAAACTTATGCAACTCGTGCAAAGATATCCATCTTAATTGCAATATTCTCGATCAACAAACTTTGACCTCGCACTTCAGGCTCGTGCATAGACATGTTGATCTCGAAAAACGCGATATAACATTAACATGGATTTTTCAGGGCAACAATGCAAGACATTTGAGGGCATAGAAGTGGATAATAATACATTAGAATAGAAGTTTGATATCTTGCCTATGTAGAATGATGGCACATGGAAAATCTATGGTTTGTAGATCAGATTCGATCTAAAACATTGTATCTTAGTGAAACTATTTGCCAAGTTGGTTGTGGAAGTTGTTGACACCTAATTACATGATTTTCATTAAGAGAATTGCAAGTGAGATGTCGGCATTGTTTCTGTGAAATAGCCTACTATTCCATGGATTAATATAGTGTGTCTATTTGTAGCAGTCACTGACAAAACCATTGGCCAATAAAGAGAAATCGACGACATCAATCGTTTTGGGCTTCCCTCTCACGAAAAGTTACAATGCCTGGCCCTCTCTTCTGTGAAAAAAGTCACTGACAACTATTTTCCAATGTTTCAGTATTGGAATGCGAATTAAAAACTGGTTCAGTCATATTGAAAGTGGTCGGTGTACTGGTTGTAAGAACATCTGAAGAATTCACAGATAGAAAGTCTAATTATTGGATAGTTTCTTCTTCAAGCGGCTAAGAAACGTGGCTCTTTCTGGAATAAACACATTGAAAGTTTCTTTACAGACAATCATTTCTCAAATAAATGAAATGTCGCTGGAACTTTTCAATTAATCATTGAATGACTCGTGATATTTTGGAGACTGATATTCGAATGCATGTAGAGATTTTGAAAATTATTCAAATTTAGTGAACAGGGGAACCTTTTGAAGTAAAATGAATACTCTAAGATTTCTTGGCCTCTGATTTCAAGATGGAGTTATGCATGTTCTGTAAAACGACATTACAAGTTGCATATGTGTCTGATTATACTCTTGATTGATTATAGGAGCGATATTTCAAAATGATGACCATACAGAACGTTTAAAAGGATTTCCTTCTTTGTCATCCTGTCGCGCAGCATTTTGTAAATTCACTATTGCTTTTGAGTACGTGGTCTTTGGACAAGGGGCAACAATCCTGATCAAGAATTGGCCTGATAAATATAAATGCCAATCAAAAAACATGGAAGACAGATCGCACAAGTTGCATTTTGTCCTAACTAAGTTCCCCCGGCGGATGCCATAATTTTCATGCAATTTCCATTCTAGGACTTCCTATGGTATTGTTAATTTCTATGTTTGAGGGAGCTTGCGCGACCTCAAATGTCCTACATTGTTGCCCAAAAAAATCTATGTTAATACTATTGTGCGTAATTGAAATTGACTAAGCAGCAATGTATGAAAAAAGCAGGCAGCAATGTATGATTGTCATCAGTGGCGTCGCGTGCTCCCTTACCATAGGCCTTCACTCGGCATTGGGATACTATTTCCATACAAAGCACTTCTATGTCTCATCATTAATTTTCATAAAAGTTGGATTTTTAATAACAATTTCCCGAACATTTTTTAAGACCAAGTGAATGTGCACATGAGAAGTGATTGCTCATGTCACTTAACCGCCTTACTCAAGGAGCTTAGATCACTATATCCCCTCTCTGTCCAGACCACATTTTCTTGAGAAAAAAAGGAGGCAAGGTCAACAGTTTCTTGCGTTTCTGAGGGCCGGTCAGCCACTCACATGTTTGAAATTTTGATGCATTAAAATGTCTTGTGTATTTCTTTCATGTGTGACTTTCAAATTCATGTCAGGTGTTTGCCTACCTTGCTTGACGACTGTCATCTTTTCAGTATATTCCCTTGGGACGAAAGGCGTGGTTATGATTTCATCTGCAGTACTAAACATAAGCGTCACATCAATCACGTAAAAACAAATTATGAAATTCTACCGAATCTGGATGTTCGAGTCAGATGCATTACTCTGCATTCATTGGAGAACACTCATCATCTGATCACAGTCTTGTCTGAACGTTATCCATCTGCCACTGTTGACGTAGTGACTTCTCTCACATTTAACGAAGCTATGTTGTGCCTCCCTTACTATATTTAGATACCGCGCCTCGATCAAGAATTGTGTAGAATTTCATTGCAAAATTTTTCAAGAAGGCAAAGCATCATGTCTATCAGGAAAGCCATTATTGGCGAAATAATAGTTCAAAAGAAATCTATGGAAGCCATGAAATTGATAAATACATGTACAGGGATATTCTTCTCGAAGTATGCGTTGTAAAGTATGCCAGATTATCAGGACCATAGATGTCCGCGATAAAATCCCTCTCTACCAATATTTTCCCAGGGAACAAATTTTATCAAATATACTGTAGAAGGGATTCTGAAATACGATTCTACAACTATGTAATAATCTGGTATACTTTATAGCTGAAATAATAAGCGGGTTTTATATAATTCAATCGCATATGTCTATATAGAAATCTATAATTCAACCAGTGCAATAATGAAAATATTACTGCACGCCCGTGCAGTAATCTGCTTTACAGGTAAAATAAAGTGACAGGATATTTACATTATACGCACGTTGAAAAATAAAAATATTTGCACTTATTCATTGTTCGGCATCCTGAGTAGATTATAGATATCTAGACGTCCATGAGTTAATACATGACATAGTATTGTCTGCACGCTTTTTCAAATTATTTGAAATATCCCACATCATTCAATCTTCTCAGCTTAACAGCATTACACCATCACTATTAGCAGGGAGAGCTACTATCGCCAACTGAGATCTCTGAAATATCTTTCACATACATAGATGCAGATATCATCATAACGGGACACACTGTTGCCCTCTTTTTTCCACATTGTCCCATAGCCAAATCACGCACAATGTAAATCGATGCTTTGCAACATAGAAGCAGATAATTGTACACTAGAGTGGAAGTTTGATTTCCAGCATGATATTTTAGCTTTTTGTACACATACTGGCTTACATACTTCTTGTAAATGTTGATCAAATATCTACGCAGTGAGCTATCATTTAGTAAAATGATAAATTTCATAATTGTGAAATGCATCAGAATCCAACAGAGTCGATTGCTGTAGCCTACCCTATATTCCAATGCGCTATAAGACAGAAAAATTGTTGAAAGAAGATTTTGGACCCATCGAAGAAGAGAGCAAAAATTAGCAAGATTCATGCAATGGCACTATCTGTTAACAACACTGATTGAAGTCGTGTAACAACTTCAACAGTAATTGGTGGGAGGTCTTGTTCAAAACTCCGACAGTTATTCATATAAAATGTAAATACACGTATGTTGGACAACAGTCAAACTAAAAGGTTGTGATTGATGGCTTTCCATAACTTCAAGGTTCCAGCATATTCGGTATACAAGTATCAATCAATCAATAGAGGTGACCTGTCAGAGTCTGACGTCGGCGACAGTCAAATGCTCTTGTCTCTTCACACACTTCCGGATGATGTCGAGCGCCGTTCTGTCCGTGATACGTGACAACCTTTCAAGATAAGTCATACGCTGTCGACCACGAGCTCTTCGCCCCTCTACCTTCCCGGTAAGCACCAGATGTTCCAGTTGCTTCTTACGCAGCACGTGGCCGAGAAATCGGACCTGCCTTGTGACGATGGTTCTCATCAATTGTCTCGTTCCAGCCCGCTGCAGCACTGTGTCATTCCGCACCTTCTTCGTCTCTTCGTCCAGGGTATGCGCATCATTCTTCGCAGAAACCACATTTCCGTCGCTTCCAGGCCATCCTGCATCGTTTGACTGATTGTCCAGCACTCACAGCCATATAGGAGAACCGACCACACGGTAGCACTTCAAGAGTCGAAGTCTTGTTGCAATGCTGATCGAGTGAGAGGTCAGAACGCTTTTCATCTTGGCCGTCTTTGCAATTCCAATGCGCCTGCGGATATCTGTCACACTTTCCTGTCGATGTTACCATGCGGCCCAAATACTGAAATTGGCCGACCTGCTCCAGCGCATCTCCCCATACTCTGATGTTGCATGGCGGCGTGACAGGCTTCTTGGAGAAAACCATAACGAAAGATTTTGTTCTCTTGATGGTGAGCCCTTTCATTCCACTTTCCTCAACCGTCTTGTGCATCATGTTCTGTAGCTTCTCTTCTGTTTCGGTGATGAGTAAAATGTCATCGGCGTATCTCAGGTTATTGATGTTCACCCCGTTAATAATGAAACATTTCAGATCTTTGATGTGGCGTATTATCATTTCCGTGTAAAGGGAGAACAGATCTGGTGACATAATACACCCTTGCCTCACTCCGCGTTCGATGTTCGCATACTCACTCAGTGCACCATCTATCCTCACTGCTGCCCGTTGGTCCCAGTAGAAATTCTTGATCAATTTGATGTCCTTCCCGTCGATATCCAGTATCTCCATCACTTCGATCAGCGGTTCGTGCCTGACCGCATCAAACGCCTTCACAAAATCGATGAAACAGGCATAGATGTCACGCTGCATTTCAATTGTTCGCTCCGTTAGCATCCTCAAAACGAAGATGGCGTTCCGCGTACCTTTTCCGGAGTGAACCCGTACTGCTCTTCGCTGACTTCTCCAGTCGTTCTGCCTCGGATGCGGTTGGGATCCGAAGGACAAGCTTCGTGAGGTGACTCATAAGGCTGATGGTTCTATGTTCCTCACACTTTGTTGCACCCGGCTTTTTCTATGAGTTGATGAAAACAGATTTGCACATCATCGCTGGGAAATGACCTTCTTCGTAAATACAATTCACTAGCTTTGTTATAGTTTCGACTCGAAAATCGGCAAGAGCTTCGATTATTTCGATTGCGATCCCGTCCGGGCCGGTTGCTTTTCCTTTCGATAGACTGTATGGCTCGATCGACTTCATCTTTAAGTATCCAGTCTTCTTAACCTGAGGCGTGGTCTTCTGTCGTCAGCAAACAGATCTCCTATGTACTCTTGCCATCGCTTCAGGATCTCATCTTTCTCCATAATAATGACACCGTTTTTCGCCTCGATACAGCTGGAGGGTCCTTTTTTCTGCCGCCATATTGCTTGGCGAACTTTCTCATGCATCCGTTGTGGGTAATTGCGCTACAGGAACTCAATTTCTCTACATTCCTGACTGTAAAATTTGTCTTTTTCTTCCTGACACTTTAGCGGATCATTTGATCGAGCCGCTTGTATTCCAGTGACCTCCTTTTGAGCTTCCGGCGCTCGTCCATCAGTTCAAGGATTTCCGATGTCAGCCAATCATGATTTGCGACCCGGTAACAACTGGTACCACTTTCTCTGCGGCTTCCGTCAGAGCATGTGCCAGTACAATAAACTCCGTGTTAAGGCTATATACGAGGATTGATAAGTTCGAGGCCTGACATAGAAAGCTTAAAGCCAGGCCATTATGCACATGTGGATTGATACAATGGAATGTGCTGACGGCGCATGACGGGTGATCAGTCGATCCGGTGAGTCCGACCAGTCTCTAGGAAGTCCAACAACAAAACTCCCTTCGAATCCCAAAAAATGGAGGCCATGACCTTTCCTGGGGACCTGGTGACCTTGGCTTTCCGCGGAGTTGGTGATCCTCGGTGCTTCCATTGTTTCGATTTTTACTTCGATAGTGGTGAACCCAAGTCTCATCCATCGTAATGAACCGGTCCATGAAATTTTCAGGATCTCTTACGAACAGCGCTAGGTTGTCCCTTGAGATGAGAAAGCGGGCTCGTTTGTTCTCTGGTGTGAGCAGTCGTGGCACCCATCGAGCGGAAACTTTGTTCATGCCAAATTCATGATGGATGATGTTATGGACACGCTCTTGTGAAATCTTCAGTTCGAAGGCAATCTTTCGCTCGGTTGTACGGCGATCATCAAGAATAATCTTTTGAATATGATCGATCACATCTTCTGTACTCACTGTCACTGGTCTTCCACAACGGGGATCATCTTCCAAGCTCTCTCTTCCTTGTTTGAATTCTGAAGCCCAATTCTTGACTGTGGTGTAGGACGGAGCTTTCCTACTAAGTGTTCCAACCATATCATCATGAATCTCCTTTGGTGTGAGTCCTTCCAAGCCGAGATAACGAATGACAGCTCGATTTAAAACGTGATCCATCTTACGCAACACTTATCTGACTAACTGACTGATAAGTTGGTAACTGAAGTTAAGTAGTTGTGGTTTACCAACAGTTCACCGGATCGACTGATCACTCGTCATGCGCCGTCAGCACATTCCATTGTATCAATCCACATGTGCATAATGGCCTAGCTTTAAGCTTTCTATGTCAGGCCGCGAACTTATCAATCCTCGTACAAGCATGCAGAATAAAATTGATCACGGAGTCAGCATTAGGAAACTTGGTAAATGAAAACATCTACGTATCGCAGTACTTGTCCCGAATCTTAGTTCAATCAAATAAGATGCCAAAGCCAGTATCAACTTATACATGTCACAGCATTTCATTGCTCTTGAATGAAGTCCAGCAGTTCTGTTTTGGATCAGATAATTGGAAAATCAATAAGAGTGGAAAGTAACAACTTACTTGAAATTAAACGTTGATGGTAGATGCACATTTTCTGCTGACTCATTCTCTGCATGGGGAATTGTTGGGATGTGCAGCAATTGATTCTGTTGGATTAGGCTTATGATGCATTCCACAATAATTAAGTGGTGTTACAGGTTGGTAAATGGTTTTATCCACAGATACACAATGCGGTGATCTATTAAGCCTACGAAAGTCACAGTCCAGTGCATGTTGCTTTCGGAGTTGAATGTCCTTTATTATATGTATTAATCATGGATAGTCCGAGAGCTACTGAACGAAAACTGCTTTCTTCCTAATTTCACACATGAGCTTCTTCTTACCTTTAATTTGTAAATTGTCACCCAACATCAACAAAACGACATCTCTTAAACTATACTTCCAGTTGTTTTGCAAATCACGAAGCATCACGAACACCACAAAATCTCACTTGTTTATGTATGATAGATCCATGTACTTTACTTCCGAGTTTGATACACTTAACAACGTAGTGATCTAGCATTCATTTGATTTACTCAAAATGAGATTTTTATTGTTATGATTGCAATTGTAAGTCAGATATCTTCCAGAGTAAACAGAAATGTGATATCCCTCGTAGCCGGTAGCTTGGTCGATGAGCTGTTAATGATAATGAAGACGTCATGACAATCGTTGTTATTGTAACAGAAAAACAAACAGACCTCAGCACAGAGTAGGCATATTAGGTAGAGTGCCTGATTAGGTAGTAGGGCCTAATCATATCACAAGCAACCTGCCACTGGCAGAGGAAAATAACATAATCAAAGACAATGATTTCAAATATCTTTTGAAGATGTAAATGGGTCCACATCACTATTCAGATTCAAGAAATGAAACATGAATTTAGTAAATCATAAAATGTAAAAATTGAATGAAATACTTGAAATTGCAGCCAAGAAAGCACGAATAAGATCGCGACTTTTTTATGAAGACTTCCATTATAATACGGATCATGAAATTCCCTCGATAGTCAGCCTGATTTGAGCTTAGTTAGGATGCTCATTAGCAAATATTCATCCCCTTTGATATCCAACTTGTTTCATACTACTTATATAGGGACGTCATCTCGGTAGTATATGAATTGGCAAAATTTTGACTTTTTTAAAACTGCTCAAATATTTTTTTGGACCACGGGAACGTAATCTCCGTAAACTAATGAATCTTTTCATATAAAAATTTTCACTGTATAGCCTACAGATACATTTTTGAGTCGACACTCTACCTATATATCCCTACTCTATGGACCTCAGCATGAAATTTTGCATAAGGATGCACCATAATTGATTCTGTTCAATTATCATTTCTCAATAATAAAGTGATTTTTTCAAAAATATTTCCATAGTGCGCGCAACCGTCATCTATCAAGCTTACAAAAGTCCCCGGTCTTCAATTCATTGCATACTATTTGGAGTTGAGCGGCCCTTAGATCAATCATGCATTAAAGTCCCTGTGTAAATGTTAGCTTCCCGTCCAGATGCTAACAGTAAGAAGTCTATGACAGTACATATTGTCATCATCACATATTACTGCATCACAGATTAAGAAATATAAGCAGATAATCATGTAGATGAAGTAATCACCATTTTATAATGACATTATTGATCGTCCATTTTCTTTCACCCAACCAGATAACGTGAAAATATCATAGAAGGCTCACAAGCTTGATGAAAATCCTTCTCCAATCTAATGAAAAAATCTTCGGTAGTAAATCAAAAAAGACTGAAGTCAATGTCTACCCTTTACAGTTCCGCATGGTTGCGCACAACAGCCGCGTCAGGTACGGATCTTAACATTGATTCTGACGAAATGTGCGTCATATTGAAACTGTGGCTCGGTGCACCGGTCAAATCAGCGACCGAGACTTGTGCGATATGTCCTGAAAGTGTCAATGACGTTTATGGACATCATGATATAATGCGCAATAGGGTGTGTTCTTGATATAGAATCCTTCAAGATGCCATCGCTGATTATGCAAGACAGTCGACAACAATGAAATTAAATAAACAATAGATCAAATTGTCATGCAAAAGGTGTGCGGCTGGTAGGATTCGAACCTACGACCAAGGTCAACTAGACCTGTGCTCTAACCAACTGAGCTACCAGCCACTTACGCGACTCTGTCAATTGGCAGGATCAAACCCT
>CAJQUW010010986.1:0-168012 GCA_907163375.1 Prostheceraeus crozeri
TGGAATCCCTGATGGTGATCATTAAACCACAACTTATTTTTTGCATCTAAATAAATGACCTTTTCATTTTATAGAAGAAAGCATTTTTAGATCCAATAAAAATTGGATAACTTGAAATATCATGCCTTACATATGCCGATGATATCCTTCTTATAAGTGAAAGCGAGATAGGACTAATAGAACAAATTGAAATTGTTGGTCAATACTGTTCAGAAAACAATCTAAAATTGAACTATAGCTAAACCACAGAAATGACGTTAAATGCTAAACATAGCAAAGGTAGCATGCAAATTGAAATATTGGATAGCAATTATAATAATTAATAATGAAAAGTAGTGAAAATCATTCTTTGCAAAGCGTGCATCATAAAAACAGAAATCAAGAGGTCATGATTCGTCAATAAGCAACTATGAAGTAATCAGCAGTATTAAGTAGCATGTCTACAATATCTGTTGCATAGAGAAACACAAAAGGGAATAAATGACGATTGTCGTAGCAGAAGAGCGCTCAGAAAATTCATGATAGAACATAGGCTAGAGATATCATGATAGCCTCAAAGCAACAGTTTGCCTTCGCATGTCGAGTGGAGTGAAAGTGGTGCGCTCGCACAAATCTCCACATACTATGCGATGAGAACGTCTCTGGATTCTCTTCAATTTGAGCGCATTCCTCTTATTAAGTCCGAGGATTACTGGAGCATTGTATTCAAGCGTCGATAAAAGTTGCATTTTAGAGAAATATCAGGTCTTTGGTTGAAAAGTGTCGTTCAACTCTCTTCAGGAGATATAGACGTTGACTGCCACAAATGTCAGTCCTGGATGACAGATCAATATCAGTGTCATCGATAATTAGTACAACTAAAACAATGTCATCTCATCTGCATATTTTGAAAGTAAGTTATTGGGATTCTGCGATCTCAGGGAGCTCACATGTGTACTATATTTACATTGTGTTTGAAAAAGCAGCATTTGCCAATAGTGTGTCTAAAGTGATGTTTAATGAATGCCCGTCGAAATTTCCCTAATTTGCTAATTGCAAACCATAAAAGAAAGTTTCTGGGTAGGGATGGAGATGTTAATGATCAAAAAAAACTTTCATGGTGCAAATTGTCAAAAGTCTACGCGCTATCGAAAGTGATATCCAAAGCTCCACTAGTTTCGACCCCATCAAGAATAGACATAGTAAAGTAATGTATGCATATGTTAACGTGAGTTGTAGAATGCGATGGTCGAAATCCAAATTGATGAGGCCCAACTTGTCAGCAGCCTTTGGAAACACAGGTAAGACAGATATTGGTCTATAGTCTGTGCTTTCGGAAACTTGCATTTTGGGATCGGGGTGAAATTGGCTAGCTTCTACAGGTTTGGAACCTTCTTCTACTCCATAGACAAAGCTATCAAATGAGTGATGGGACCTGACAGTTCTAAACACGCCTCCTTCAGTTACCGAAGGGGCATATCGTCACTGCCTGCTGACTTCCTTCCATTTGAGACAAGAAGGATCATTAATATAGTGTTTCTGAGTTTTTGATTTTTGAGTACAATTTTTGTGTGTATGAAGATGATTGCTGAATGGTGATCGAAAAATTTTGTACATCTTAACATAAAATAGTAATTGACATCTTTGAAATTCCTCACTCTTTTCAACTCAAAAATATTAATTATATCATGAGTCATATCAGCCGCACATCTTTTGCATGGCAATTTGATCTATCGTTTATTTAATTTCATTGTTGTTATTTGCATTCACGACATGGTTTAAGATGCTTTGGTGGACAATCGATCCCCGCTACTTGCCTTAATGTCGGCGGTCACAATTGTGACGTGTTATTTATTCATTGATTATTATTGCCTTGACAACTGATGTGTGGTGGTGAGGGTTTGATCCTGCCAATTGACAGAGTCGCGTAAGTGGCTCGTAGCTCAGTTGGTTAGAGCGCAGGTCTAGTTAACCTTGGTCGTAGGTTCGAATCCTACCAGCCGCACATCTTTTGCATGGCAATTTGATCTATCGTTTATTTAATTTCATTGTTGTTATTTGCATTCACGACATGGTTTAAGATGCTTTGGTGGACAATCGATCCCCGCTACTTGCCTTAATGTCGGCGGTCACAATTGTGACGTGTTATTTATTCATTGATTATTATTGCCTTGACAACTGATGTGTGGTGGTGAGGGTTTGATCCTGCTAATTGACAGAGTCGCGTAAGTGGCTCGTAGCTCAGTTGGTTAGAGCGCAGGTCTAGTTAACCTTGGTCGTAGGTTCGAATCCTACCAGCCGCACATCTTTTGCATGGCAATTTGATCTATCGTTTATTTAATTTCATTGTTGTTATTTGCATTCACGACATGGTTTAAGATGCTTTGGTGGACAATCGATCCCCGCTACTTGCCTTAATGTCGGCGGTCACAATTGTGACGTGTTATTTATTCATTGATTATTATTGCCTTGACAACTGATGTGTGGTGGTGAGGGTTTGATCCTGCCAATTGACAGAGTCGCGTAAGTGGCTCGTAGCTCAGTTGGTTAGAGCGAAGTCTAGTTAACCTTGGTCGTAGGTTCGAATCCTACCAGCCGCACATCTTTTGCATGGCAATTTGATCTATCGTTTATTTAATTTCATTGTTGTTATTTGCATTCACGACATGGTTTAAGATGCTTTGGTGGACAATCGATCCCCGCTACTTGCCTTAATGTCGGCGGTCACAATTGTGACGTGTTATTTATTCATTGATTATTATTGCCTTGACAACTGATGTGTGGTGGTGAGGGTTTGATCCTGCCAATTGACAGAGTCGCGTAAGTGGCTCGTAGCTCAGTTGGTTAGAGCGCAGGTCTAGTTAACCTTGGTCGTAGGTTCGAATCCTACCAGCCGCACATCTTTTGCATGGCAATTTGATCTATCGTTTATTTAATTTCATTGTTGTTATTTGCATTCACGACATGGTTTAAGATGCTTTGGTGGACAATCGATCCCCGCTACTTGCCTTAATGTCGGCGGTCACAATTGTGACGTGTTATTTATTCATTGATTATTATTGCCTTGACAACTGATGTGTGGTGGTGAGGGTTTGATCCTGCCAATTGACAGAGTCGCGTAAGTGGCTCGTAGCTCAGTTGGTTAGAGCGCAGGTCTAGTTAACCTTGGTCGTAGGTTCGAATCCTACCAGCCGCACATCTTTTGCATGGCAATTTGATCTATCGTTTATTTAATTTCATTGTTGTTATTTGCATTCACGACATGGTTTAAGATGCTTTGGTGGACAATCGATCCCCGCTACTTGCCTTAATGTCGGCGGTCACAATTGTGACGTGTTATTTATTCATTGATTATTATTGCCTTGACAACTGATGTGTGGTGGTGAGGGTTTGATCCTGCCAATTGACAGAGTCGCGTAAGTGGCTCGTAGCTCAGTTGGTTAGAGCGCAGGTCTAGTTAACCTTGGTCGTAGGTTCGAATCCTACCAGCCGCACATCTTTTGCATGGCAATTTGATCTATCGTTTATTTAATTTCATTGTTGTTATTTGCATTCACGACATGGTTTAAGATGCTTTGGTGGACAATCGATCCCCGCTACTTGCCTTAATGTCGGCGGTCACAATTGTGACGTGTTATTTATTCATTGATTATTATTGCCTTGACAACTGATGTGTGGTGGTGAGGGTTTGATCCTGCCAATTGACAGAGTCGCGTAAGTGGCTCGTAGCTCAGTTGGTTAGAGCGCAGGTCTAGTTAACCTTGGTCGTAGGTTCGAATCCTACCAGCCGCACATCTTTTGCATGGCAATTTGATCTATCGTTTATTTAATTTCATTGTTGTTATTTGCATTCACGACATGGTTTAAGATGCTTTGGTGGACAATCGATCCCCGCTACTTGCCTTAATGTCGGCGGTCACAATTGTGACGTGTTATTTATTCATTGATTATTATTGCCTTGACAACTGATGTGTGGTGGTGAGGGTTTGATCCTGCCAATTGACAGAGTCGCGTAAGTGGCTCGTAGCTCAGTTGGTTAGAGCGCAGGTCTAGTTAACCTTGGTCGTAGGTTCGAATCCTACCAGCCGCACATCTTTTGCATGGCAATTTGATCTATCGTTTATTTAATTTCATTGTTGTTATTTGCATTCACGACATGGTTTAAGATGCTTTGGTGGACAATCGATCCCCGCTACTTGCCTTAATGTCGGCGGTCACAATTGTGACGTGTTATTTATTCATTGATTATTATTGCCTTGACAACTGATGTGTGGTGGTGAGGGTTTGATCCTGCCAATTGACAGAGTCGCGTAAGTGGCTCGTAGCTCAGTTGGTTAGAGCGCAGGTCTAGTTAACCTTGGTCGTAGGTTCGAATCCTACCAGCCGCACATCTTTTGCATGGCAATTTGATCTATCGTTTATTTAATTTCATTGTTGTTATTTGCATTCACGACATGGTTTAAGATGCTTTGGTGGACAATCGATCCCCGCTACTTGCCTTAATGTCGGCGGTCACAATTGTGACGTGTTATTTATTCATTGATTATTATTGCCTTGACAACTGATGTGTGGTGGTGAGGGTTTGATCCTGCCAATTGACAGAGTCGCGTAAGTGGCTCGTAGCTCAGTTGGTTAGAGCGCAGGTCTAGTTAACCTTGGTCGTAGGTTCGAATCCTACCAGCCGCACATCTTTTGCATGGCAATTTGATCTATCGTTTATTTAATTTCATTGTTGTTATTTGCATTCACGACATGGTTTAAGATGCTTTGGTGGACAATCGATCCCCGCTACTTGCCTTAATGTCGGCGGTCACAATTGTGACGTGTTATTTATTCATTGATTATTATTGCCTTGACAACTGATGTGTGGTGGTGAGGGTTTGATCCTGCCAATTGACAGAGTCGCGTAAGTGGCTCGTAGCTCAGTTGGTTAGAGCGCAGGTCTAGTTAACCTTGGTCGTAGGTTCGAATCCTACCAGCCGCACATCTTTTGCATGGCAATTTGATCTATCGTTTATTTAATTTCATTGTTGTTATTTGCATTCACGACATGGTTTAAGATGCTTTGGTGGACAATCGATCCCCGCTACTTGCCTTAATGTCGGCGGTCACAATTGTGACGTGTTATTTATTCATTGATTATTATTGCCTTGACAACTGATGTGTGGTGGTGAGGGTTTGATCCTGCCAATTGACAGAGTCGCGTAAGTGGCTCGTAGCTCAGTTGGTTAGAGCGCAGGTCTAGTTAACCTTGGTCGTAGGTTCGAATCCTACCAGCCGCACATCTTTTGCATGGCAATTTGATCTATCGTTTATTTAATTTCATTGTTGTTATTTGCATTCACGACATGGTTTAAGATGCTTTGGTGGACAATCGATCCCCGCTACTTGCCTTAATGTCGGCGGTCACAATTGTGACGTGTTATTTATTCATTGATTATTATTGCCTTGACAACTGATGTGTGGTGGTGAGGGTTTGATCCTGCCAATTGACAGAGTCGCGTAAGTGGCTCGTAGCTCAGTTGGTTAGAGCGCAGGTCTAGTTAACCTTGGTCGTAGGTTCGAATCCTACCAGCCGCACATCTTTTGCATGGCAATTTGATCTATCGTTTATTTAATTTCATTGTTGTTATTTGCATTCACGACATAGTTTAAGATGCTTTGGTGGACAATCGATCCCCGCTACTTGCCTTAATGTCGGCGGTCACAATTGTGACGTGTTATTTATTCATTGATTATTATTGCCTTGACAACTGATGTGTGGTGGTGAGGGTTTGATCCTGCCAATTGACAGAGTCGCGTAAGTGGCTCGTAGCTCAGTTGGTTAGAGCGCAGGTCTAGTTAACCTTGGTCGTAGGTTCGAATCCTACCAGCCGCACATCTTTTGCATGGCAATTTGATCTATCGTTTATTTAATTTCATTGTTGTTATTTGCATTCACGACATGGTTTAAGATGCTTTGGTGGACAATCGATCCCCGCTACTTGCCTTAATGTCGGCGGTCACAATTGTGACGTGTTATTTATTCATTGATTATTATTGCCTTGACAACTGATGTGTGGTGGTGAGGGTTTGATCCTGCCAATTGACAGAGTCGCGTAAGTGGCTCGTAGCTCAGTTGGTTAGAGCGCAGGTCTAGTTAACCTTGGTCGTAGGTTCGAATCCTACCAGCCGCACATCTTTTGCATGGCAATTTGATCTATCGTTTATTTAATTTCATTGTTGTTATTTGCATTCACGACATGGTTTAAGATGCTTTGGTGGACAATCGATCCCCGCTACTTGCCTTAATGTCGGCGGTCACAATTGTGACGTGTTATTTATTCATTGATTATTATTGCCTTGACAACTGATGTGTGGTGGTGAGGGTTTGATCCTGCCAATTGACAGAGTCGCGTAAGTGGCTCGTAGCTCAGTTGGTTAGAGCGCAGGTCTAGTTAACCTTGGTCGTAGGTTCGAATCCTACCAGCCGCACATCTTTTGCATGGCAATTTGATCTATCGTTTATTTAATTTCATTGTTGTTATTTGCATTCACGACATGGTTTAAGATGCTTTGGTGGACAATCGATCCCCGCTACTTGCCTTAATGTCGGCGGTCACAATTGTGACGTGTTATTTATTCATTGATTATTATTGCCTTGACAACTGATGTGTGGTGGTGAGGGTTTGATCCTGCCAATTGACAGAGTCGCGTAAGTGGCTCGTAGCTCAGTTGGTTAGAGCGCAGGTCTAGTTAACCTTGGTCGTAGGTTCGAATCCTACCAGCCGCACATCTTTTGCATGGCAATTTGATCTATCGTTATTTAATTTCATTGTTGTTATTTGCATTCACGACATGGTTTAAGATGCTTTGGTGGACAATCGATCCCCGCTACTTGCCTTAATGTCGGCGGTCACAATTGTGACGTGTTATTTATTCATTGATTATTATTGCCTTGACAACTGATGTGTGGTGGTGAGGGTTTGATCCTGCCAATTGACAGAGTCGCGTAAGTGGCTCGTAGCTCAGTTGGTTAGAGCGCAGGTCTAGTTAACCTTGGTCGTAGGTTCGAATCCTACCAGCCGCACATCTTTTGCATGGCAATTTGATCTATCGTTTATTTAATTTCATTGTTGTTATTTGCATTCACGACATGGTTTAAGATGCTTTGGTGGACAATCGATCCCCGCTACTTGCCTTAATGTCGGCGGTCACAATTGTGACGTGTTATTTATTCATTGATTATTATTGCCTTGACAACTGATGTGTGGTGGTGAGGGTTTGATCCTGCCAATTGACAGAGTCGCGTAAGTGGCTCGTAGCTCAGTTGGTTAGAGCGCAGGTCTAGTTAACCTTGGTCGTAGGTTCGAATCCTACCAGCCGCACATCTTTTGCATGGCAATTTGATCTATCGTTTATTTAATTTCATTGTTGTTATTTGCATTCACGACATGGTTTAAGATGCTTTGGTGGACAATCGATCCCCGCTACTTGCCTTAATGTCGGCGGTCACAATTGTGACGTGTTATTTATTCATTGATTATTATTGCCTTGACAACTGATGTGTGGTGGTGAGGGTTTGATCCTGCCAATTGACAGAGTCGCGTAAGTGGCTCGTAGCTCAGTTGGTTAGAGCGCAGGTCTAGTTAACCTTGGTCGTAGGTTCGAATCCTACCAGCCGCACATCTTTTGCATGGCAATTTGATCTATCGTTTATTTAATTTCATTGTTGTTATTTGCATTCACGACATGGTTTAAGATGCTTTGGTGGACAATCGATCCCCGCTACTTGCCTTAATGTCGGCGGTCACAATTGTGACGTGTTATTTATTCATTGATTATTATTGCCTTGACAACTGATGTGTGGTGGTGAGGGTTTGATCCTGCCAATTGACAGAGTCGCGTAAGTGGCTCGTAGCTCAGTTGGTTAGAGCGCAGGTCTAGTTAACCTTGGTCGTAGGTTCGAATCCTACCAGCCGCACATCTTTTGCATGGCAATTTGATCTATCGTTTATTTAATTTCATTGTTGTTATTTGCATTCACGACATGGTTTAAGATGCTTTGGTGGACAATCGATCCCCGCTACTTGCCTTAATGTCGGCGGTCACAATTGTGACGTGTTATTTATTCATTGATTATTATTGCCTTGACAACTGATGTGTGGTGGTGAGGGTTTGATCCTGCCAATTGACAGAGTCGCGTAAGTGGCTCGTAGCTCAGTTGGTTAGAGCGCAGGTCTAGTTAACCTTGGTCGTAGGTTCGAATCCTACCAGCCGCACATCTTTTGCATGGCAATTTGATCTATCGTTTATTTAATTTCATTGTTGTTATTTGCATTCACGACATGGTTTAAGATGCTTTGGTGGACAATCGATCCCCGCTACTTGCCTTAATGTCGGCGGTCACAATTGTGACGTGTTATTTATTCATTGATTATTATTGCCTTGACAACTGATGTGTGGTGGTGAGGGTTTGATCCTGCCAATTGACAGAGTCGCGTAAGTGGCTCGTAGCTCAGTTGGTTAGAGCGCAGGTCTAGTTAACCTTGGTCGTAGGTTCGAATCCTACCAGCCGCACATCTTTTGTATGGCAATTTGATCTATCGTTTATTTAATTTCATTGTTGTTATTTGCATTCACGACATGGTTTAAGATGCTTTGGTGGACAATCGATCCCCGCTACTTGCCTTAATGTCGGCGGTCACAATTGTGACGTGTTATTTATTCATTGATTATTATTGCCTTGACAACTGATGTGTGGTGGTGAGGGTTTGATCCTGCCAATTGACAGAGTCGCGTAAGTGGCTCGTAGCTCAGTTGGTTAGAGCGCAGGTCTAGTTAACCTTGGTCGTAGGTTCGAATCCTACCAGCCGCACATCTTTTGCATGGCAATTTGATCTATCGTTTATTTAATTTCATTGTTGTTATTTGCATTCACGACATGGTTTAAGATGCTTTGGTGGACAATCGATCCCCGCTACTTGCCTTAATGTCGGCGGTCACAATTGTGACGTGTTATTTATTCATTGATTATTATTGCCTTGACAACTGATGTGTGGTGGTGAGGGTTTGATCCTGCCAATTGACAGAGTCGCGTAAGTGGCTCGTAGCTCAGTTGGTTAGAGCGCAGGTCTAGTTAACCTTGGTCGTAGGTTCGAATCCTACCAGCCGCACATCTTTTGCATGGCAATTTGATCTATCGTTTATTTAATTTCATTGTTGTTATTTGCATTCACGACATGGTTTAAGATGCTTTGGTGGACAATCGATCCCCGCTACTTGCCTTAATGTCGGCGGTCACAATTGTGACGTGTTATTTATTCATTGATTATTATTGCCTTGACAACTGATGTGTGGTGGTGAGGGTTTGATCCTGCCAATTGACAGAGTCGCGTAAGTGGCTCGTAGCTCAGTTGGTTAGAGCGCAGGTCTAGTTAACCTTGGTCGTAGGTTCGAATCCTACCAGCCGCACATCTTTTGCATGGCAATTTGATCTATCGTTTATTTAATTTCATTGTTGTTATTTGCATTCACGACATGGTTTAAGATGCTTTGGTGGACAATCGATCCCCGCTACTTGCCTTAATGTCGGCGGTCACAATTGTGACGTGTTATTTATTCATTGATTATTATTGCCTTGACAACTGATGTGTGGTGGTGAGGGTTTGATCCTGCCAATTGACAGAGTCGCGTAAGTGGCTCGTAGCTCAGTTGGTTAGAGCGCAGGTCTAGTTAACCTTGGTCGTAGGTTCGAATCCTACCAGCCGCACATCTTTTGCATGGCAATTTGATCTATCGTTTATTTAATTTCATTGTTGTTATGACTAGTCAGGGCATCTTCCAAGGATCATGAATGTTTTGTTAGCATTCACATCGATATGCCAGGGACCATCATCGTTATGAATGATATCTTTGATCTGTGACATTCAGGAGAGTGTGAAAAGTACGATGAAAGTTCTAAATTTAGGGTTTAGCAAAACTGATTGAAGGCCAGAAAGGAATAACTGATTTATTGCAAACCATGTTCCAGACTTTCTAAAGTCCTTTGCATTTACTTCGGACACATGTGATCCATGCTCGTTTGGCTGCCTCAAGTTCAAATTGAGCTTTTTGACGATTATGTTTGTAGAGGTGATAATTCCTGTGCCGAAAAACAAAGTACCGCATGTTCACGAGAAATTTGAGTTTAGGCGTAAACCAAGGCTTGTCATTGTATATCATCTGAACAACATATTTTGGAATCGATTTTATAGCTTTGAGAACAATATCTTGGATTATCAATAGATTCTTCCAGTCGATAGAAGTGATGCCAAGGAAATTGTCTTAGACGTTCTCTAAAACTGAAATGATTGCTATCTCGATACTCAAACACTATCGACATATACATGTACATCTATATCAGTATGTTTCAATTTGCTGTCATGAGAAGGTTTTAACACAACAGTGCTGTGATCGGAATTTCCAACAGGAGCCTCTACAGTTACGGGATTGATATCAGGAGCAGGAAAATATAAATGATGAAGAGGTTCTCTCACTAATGTCTTGTCTAATCAGGCATCTTTAAATGTGGGTCTCTAAATAACAACCTCTAAGGAGCTTTCCAGATCAACAGAAGTGAACTTATTGAAGTCTCCCATGACCAAGAAGTGCGAATAACACGATAATCACATGTATCGACGATGAATGCATTCACTTCCTGTAATTGAAGTGTACTTGAATTCGGAGGAACGTAGATGATTAGTAGTAAAATATTATAATCAGTCAGATGAATGGCCAAACATTCAGTACCCACAGGTATCTGCAATAAGAAACGTGGCGCTTTTCTGGAATAAGCACACTGAAAGTTTCTTTACAGACAATCATTTCACAAATAAATGAAATGTCGCTGGAACTTTTCAATTAATCATTGAATGACACATGTGATATTTTGGAGACTGATATTCGAATGCATGTTGAGATTTTGAAAATTATTCAAATTTAGTGAACAGGGGAATCCTTTAAAGTAAAATGAATACTCTAAGATTTCTTGGCCTCTGATTTCAAGCTGGAGTTATGCATGTTCTGTAAATCGACATTACAAGTTGTATAAGAGTCTGATTATACTATTGATAGATTATCGGAGCGATATTTCAAAATGATGACCATACAGAACGTTTAAAAGGATTTCATTCTTTGTCATCCTGTCGGCGCAGCATTTTGTAAATTCACTATTGCTTTTGAGTACATGGTCTTTGGACAAGGGCCAACAATGCAGATCAAGAATTAGCCTGATAAATATAATTGCCAATCAAAAAACATGGGAGGCAGATCGCACAAGTTACATTTTGCCCCAACTAAGTTCCCCCGGCGTGTGCCATAATTTTCATGCAATTTCCATTCTAGGACTTTCTATGGTATTGTTAATTTCTATGGGTGTGCTGAACATGGATGTTTCAAACAATTCCTCCCAAGTCAATAAATATGTTAACTCAACGCTGTATTTAGAATAGATAATTATTTTTTCATTGGGAAGGCTTATTCATTACTCTTACATATTATTTAACAACCATAATTCATCATGTTCAGATAATAATTCATTTTACTAAATGTTTCTTTTGCTGATTTCAAGTCCGCTATTCAAGAGAGCTTGTACCATATTGATTAGTAAAAAACATTCGTATGTAATCAATCGGGTATTTATGGGTCATCTCCCCACCTTTTCAAATTTTTCTAAAATAATCAGTTTAAATGAATAAATCACAAAACTTCAGATACAAGTATTTTAGTATATTTTCTAACTGCATGCAAATGTTTATGCAAATCGGACAAGTGCTTTTTGAATTAGAGACGATAACGTGAAGTGTAGCGATGTCAGCGGCTTTATCAGTGCCTGACATCGTCTCAGCACTGAGCAGATAGCACTACATGTAGGTCAACAAAGTTATGTCGCGACAACTCATGAAGTATAATAACCCATACCTCATCCTTTCCATTTGCCATATTTAACTTCAGAAATGTGTGGTAGGGTAGTGGTCATGGGAAGATTTTAGACAGCAATGATGAGACGGAGAGGGAGAGAGAACAATGCACACAACAATAATGCGTCGAACAGACGAATTGTCAGATCAAGTTGCTGACATCGTTACACTTCAATTTGTAATCTAAAATTCAAAATCACCGGTCCGATTTGATAAAATTTTGCATAGAAGATAATCTCAAAAATTTGGAGCTGAAGTTGTGTGACGACTGATTCAATTCTAAGGATTTTAGACAAATTTGAAAACGTGGGGGAGATTACCCACAAATACCGGCAACAGTGTGCCAAAATGCGAATAACCAGACAAATATTTCGGCATTGACTGAGAGAATTTGATTTATAAAAAGAGCAGATGACGCGCTTTGTGAAAGATAGGGAATCATGGTCCCAAGAGTACGGACTACTTGTCATATTTTACGGTAATTAATAGGTAGTCAGTGGGGTTACAGAATATTAGCGTGGACGGTGAACAAAATACTGCGCTTCCTTGTGAACTGGGGAATGCCGACTTCTTCCAACCCATTTTTATAATGAACACAAAAGTTGTAAATTTGAAATTATTATTATGCACCATATTTTGTTCGGCTAAATATGTCAAAAAAAGCATTTTTTCGGACCATTTAGTCGCTCCTGTGAAATCGCGAATAGTGTTAGGATTAGAGTGTTGAGAAGTGTCGACAAAAGAAAGTATTGTGTTTTGTACAAACGTGTACGATAATAACTCTCATGCCCATAATTATTCAATGAAAAATATTATCTGGTGAGAGCCTCCTTAGGGAACTGACCGCAGTTTCGGTTAATTATACAGGCCTATCTTTTCATTTCACCGTTCCAAAGTTTCAATTAAACAACGAAGGAAAAGCAATATTCTAGTTTCAGTAAACTCCATATGTAACATTAATTTTTCTAAATGGTATGATATATGTATAACATGCACATTATGCATTATAAAGTTTGTTTTCATGAATTTCATTAATTGATCTGGTGAATTAATTTTCCAGTTTTTCTTTTACATTTTCCCAATCAAACTTCGATTTCTAAAGATTTTTTCAAGCTTAGTGAAGACAATGGTTCACATCTATCATTTGAGCTTATGTTTGTACTCGATTAGGCACTAGACTTATCCTATAACGGCATTATCTTCTCAAGTTATCCATGTAGACGAGGATAAAGTATTTCAAAAGTAGGCTAGCTTGATTTCTTCGATAATTCAATTATCGAATTTCAGGCTGTTTCGACATCAGTGGTAGAGTGGTGGATTCACAGTTTCTATCTGCTATTCCAACTAGCCCTTGTAAAGAATCCAGCAATTTAATTCATCTCATAGGCCTGTAGGCCTACTTGAGAATAGCTCGCTTGTACTAGATTAACTTCTAAACAATTGATGAATTCTACATACTGATTAAGATCAAAATGCCTGTCAACATATCTACGGATTGGATCGCATTGATCTTGCTCAGTTGTTTTAACTGAAAATTTATTGCTATACCCTGTTGGATGGATTCATTAGAGGATTCTCAATTTAAAATTGTTGAGTAAACTTCTCCAGTCTGTTAATGTCAAATAACATTTAGCTATCCGCTCGCTCATGTTAATAACAGCATCAAATTTAGTAGACTATATTCAGACCAATACCAACACATCGAAGTCTCGGTTAAGAAACGATTGCGCCGTTTATTTCATGTATAGGCCTATCTGAATAAAGATGACAAAGTTGGGTTGCTTACATGTATTATTAGAATGCTTGGTTTTCAATTCGGTGTAAGCCCTTTTAGAAAGTGGTACTAGCTTTGGTTGCATTGGTACTACAGCGTCAAATTATTATGGATGAATAAACACAAAATACATTTCCGTTAACAAATATTACAGATACTGTAGACAGACACTAACAAGGTGATTTAAGTCAAATAAATTTTGATAAGTTAGCTATGCACTAGTAAAACGATTGAAGTTAAATTAATGCAAAGATTCAAGCAAAAGTTCAGTGATACAATTCATGCAATGAAATTCTTTTAATCAGCATTTATTGCTATTATAGATGATCAAATCTATATTTTTCATTTCTAATTGACTGACAGCTCATATCCTATATCCACTTGCTTTGGAATCAATTTCATGTATTTTTGAATTTCAAAGAATAAATGACTGAAAAATATCGCTCCTTTGGTTACGACTAGTAATTCAAATTGTTGAGCTTAAGATAAAATCTCAACATGCTTCATCCTGTGTAGTGTCAATGGTGCTGGTGCAGGGATCGCAATTTTACGGCTTTTCCGTTTTTCACGAAATTTGTCTGATGTAAATATTTCAAATTTATGCATTCAAGCCCCGGTTTTTCCCGATTCTGCGTTTTTTCCTTAGGTGAATTGCGATCCCTGTGCTGGCAATTGTTAGAGAATTATACAAATTTACCATATATTGCTGTGTAGTGGCAACTCATCAGATCTGTTCATGACGGCGGTTTAGTTATAGCTTGATTAACTTAGTACCCAAAACAACATAGCGTCGTCATTTACTGATACTGACAATGATAAATTTGAATTCTCTATCAACCGCTAGCACCATTGGCACTGTACACAGGACGAAACATGTCGGGATTTTATCTCAAGTGCATCCATTCAAATTATTTGTCGTAATCAAGGAAGCGTCATTTTTCAGTTATCTATTTTTTGAAATTCCAAATGAATGAAGAATCTCCCTCACTGACAGACGTTGACGTTCCATGTCTGAACGAGCGACGGCTTTTGTCCAAATTTTCGAAATATAATATCGTCATTAAATAAATGAACCGTATTTATACTCGGAGGCACATTAGGCACGAAGCCTTTCATCAATGTTGCCAAGTTGTCATTTATCCCACTCTGATTCTCTGAGAGCTGAGTATTTAGCAAGAATGCAGAGTGTACCTGTTTTAAAAGTCTTTGGTTTGATCCGACCAAAGTTTGAACCAAGTTCACCCGGACACAGAGCAAACACTCCACCGCAAGGCCAAAGCGCCGGTGTCATGTCAGAATGAACATTTAAAGAGTATTATGTAATATTTTGGTAAATTTTTGAGTAGAATTATTTAAAGCAGCTGGCATTTGGAAGAATGCTGTAGGCCTTCATGTATACTATGAAGCACAAGATATATGTTAAAGGCAAGTATATGCAGTCTAAGAGTGAAGTCCATATATCGAAGGCTATATAGGCCTCATCATGGTTCAACTGTCTTTTCAGATCAGGGTTAGACTTTTTTATGTACAAAGCCTCCATCATATTTAAATCGAAGGTATTAAAGGCTTTGGTTAGGATACTGAACACTTCAGAATTCCAGCTACACTGGCAGTTTAATCAATGGTATAGATAGCTGAAATTATCTGCAGACAGTTTAATCTGACCATAAATCGAGTTGTATTCCTGAAAATAAGAAAATTCTAGCTCAAGTCTCTAACAAACAGCTTTGTTTCAAATATTATTGAGGCAGTGTTCATAAAAACAATCTGAACAGACAGCTGAACCATGATGGTGCATTCTTTAGTTGTAGATGTATTCAACTGTTGTAAATGTCTCACTGTGTCACATGATTCTAACTGCATCTTGTAGTTTCCTATTTTCATTTATTCACCTTGCATGATGAAGAAATGTTTGAATTGAATAGTAGATGATAGCTAAGCTGATAGAAAGCCCCCATTCCGATGCTTCCTAGTCTATAGTAAAGGACTTTCAATAATATCATAGTCATTCATCAATACTTATCAGAGATTTCAATAATTGATTGCAATTTAATTGGACAAGGAAATCAATTGATTGAAATTGAAAAATATATCAATCAATTAATTGGAATGGAAATTGTGAACCAATTAACCAATTGAAGTTGGAAAATGTATCAATCAAATGATTGTAGTTGGAATTGTGAGCGAATCAATATTGAAAATGGAATCCAAAATTCGAGCAGTTTCTGCAACTTGAAAGCATTAACTATTAATTTACTTGATCCAAGATTTGTTTAACTATATACACGTTACACAGCAATAAACAATCTCTGATATTTTTTAATACTGCTTAGTCAGACCAATCAGACAAGCGATAATTTCCTTACATTCGCTCTCATGCCTTTGGCATATAGTTTATACAAGCGTTCGTGATTCTCTCCATTGTTTTTATCAGTGACGATTGAGTAGAGAAATTTCGCCTGCATTTTAGAGATGCTTGGTCTACTCTGGTTGAAACAAACATGAATTTAATTGTGGCTACTAGTGAATTTTAACGTTGTTATTGCTTGCCAACCTGAAATGCTTACTATAATTGTAAATTGTGAAAAGTAAAATACTGCAGAGGCGAAATTACATGTTTAATCTCGGCTACTAACAGATAACAATTAATTGGCTGCAATTGGAATATGCAGCAATCAATACGAATTGGAAAAATATCAATCAATTAATTGAGATTCTTTATTCTAGCTAATTAATTAATTGAAATTGGTGTATCAACCAATCAATCAATTGGCTCCAATTAATTAAAAAGTAATTGGGGTCAATCAATTTTGACAATCCTTGATGCTTATGTGTGTACATGACTTACATTCAGTTGTGTGGGATTTTGGCATCTTCATTTACGAACAATTGCGAATAAAAGACAATCATAGTCTATTTTTACATGCTCTTCTCTATTTTCAGGAATTAATACATATTGGTGGAATATCTTCAGCCCCTCCGGAACTTCGTTAAATGGGGGTCATTCTTGATACTGATGGCGCCATTATACGGGCATTCCTACGAAGAACGAATCCTTAGAATTCCAACCCCCCAACGTCTTCGACTTGATATCTTCGACTGACTCTCTGTGATACTTTCTTCAACTTGCGGACTTGCGGTTGTGACTTGAAGCGTTTTCTAAATTTTTAAGAGTTCAGTCTCGTGAACATTTTTTCTCCCAGAGAGTCATTGTCGATTGGAATTTACTACCCCATTATGATGTTTGATCGTCATCCCTAATGGACTTCAAGACAAACATGTTCAATGTTTTCATGCTGCGAAACTAACTTTGTGACATTTCTATTATCTGTATAAGATGCACGTTACAATTAGTTTGTTCATCCATTCGCTAAAGTCGCTAAAATCGCCTAAGTTTTGTTTTTTACACACCTATGGTAGTAATATAAATACTCAATCATTATGAGGGACTCTGCAGACAATTGACGGCCTTGTTGTGCTCCAACCATTCCCTCGAATTTTGTCCAAACTCGTTTTCGTGTTGATTTGAAATGCAACTAAAAACTGTGAGCTTCAAAGCTTTATTGTACATTTCTATGAAAAATATTTTGACAATTGTCACTTTGAAACTTCGTTGGAATAAGACAGTTTTCAAGAATTTCCGTAACTAAGTTTTCCATGACATTATAATTTATTAAGAATTTTGCTGCAAAAAAACTTTTTAACTTACTGAATGCCTTTCAACGTATGCTTTTTGATTTTTATATAGCCGGCATATGTCCTGGAATTTTGCCAAGTATACTCGAATTGTGTTATATGAATTATTCAGACTTTTCGGGAGGCATGTTTTATAGTTTTAAATGCTCATGAAATCTGATGGTACTTTATATATGCATCGATGTTGAATTTTTCAGATTCTAAAAAAGTAATTCCCTTTGTGCATACTAGAAATCCAATATTTTGCTTCTTATTCATTTGAAATTTAATATATGCATGATCGAATTATAGAAACTTTTTCTTTCTTTTAATTCAGAATAATTAACGGAAGAGATATAGTACGATGTAGTTACGATATAGTAATAAATAAGGGTAAGGATTTTACTACTGATACCAGTAGCATGTAGAAGCTGTATTTCGTGAAGAGAAAAATTAGGCACCAATGGGCACGAACTTAGGCGCCAAGGCTTCGTGCCCACTCATGCCTTGTGTTGGTTAGAATTGATGCCTAAGTTTCGTGCCTAATTCAAGGGAAATTTCGTGCCTTACAGTTTACAGTGTACCGTACAAGCCTACATGATGCCAGTAAATAAATCACGACAGAATTGTACCGAAAGTCAATGCAGCCAGCATGTCGAACAGAATGTAAGAAGCATGGTAAAACAAGGGATATCCGACTAAATTTTGAATCTGAACGTCACTTTGTCGATAAATCAATATGATAAAGGTTAAAAACGCTTGAATTGCTAATAACTTCATTACTTCAGTCCCTAAAACTTGACAATCCAATTTTCAGCGGCCAATATTCAGGTGTACTCAACTTTTTGGCTGCGTGGTAAAAGTAGCCTCTTTATAAGCTTAGACTACACAAACATTATGCCTACTACTTCTACTGCTAATTTAGGCTATAGTTGCTGCAATATCCACTGTTTCGTCAGTAGGCGAAAAATCAGCTCAGATGAGTAAATCCATCAATTGGTTATAGCAACAGCTGTAGCCGTGTTTCTTAGACGCATTTATAAAAAAGTAAAGGTAAGCTTATACATCTTGCGGCAGTGTATCACGAAAATGAGTAAAAAATTAATTTAGCCATAAAATCGCTAATTCACCATATATTCTTTTAATATTATCAGCATGCGACGTTCCCAAAAGACAGGTAAAAGTCGTATTTTCTGGCAAATTTCATTGAAGTCACTTTGTGATTAGAATCATGAGATTCCCATTCATTCAGGAATCGATTAACCGCCCGAGTAAAAAAAATATGCTATGCTTAATAGGTAGTTTAGTAAGCACCATAGATAAACTGCCAAGTTTTATAATAACTGCCTAGTATGGCGCTGCGTAGGCTATCCATGTTTTGCCTAGCAAGCACCATACATAAACTGCCAAGTTTTATAATAATTGCCTAGTGTGGTGCTGCGTAGGCAACCAATGTTCTGCCTAGTAAGCACCATAGATAAACTACCAAGTTTTATGATAATTGCCTAGTATGGTGCTGCGTAGGCTGTCAATGTTCTGCCTAACATAAACACTACAAATAAACTGCGAAGTTTAACATTAATTGCTTAGAATGGGACTGTTAGACCCAGCAAGCTGTGTGTTAAATATGACAACATCATGAGATCAGTGCGCTTCCCGCAGTTGCTGCCGATGAAATTTACAAAACAATTAATAATGAAACTTTTCATGTATTAACATAGCAACAGCTAGGACTCATGCACAATATGCAAATGGATAGTGGAAAAAAATTATTCACATCAGATAAGAGCATGCATGCAGTTGTTCCAATTCTACGATGCGCTGAAATAAATAACTAGATAAAAGTAAACATTCATATAAAAGGTAAGAGAAACATACTTCCTTAATTTAAGGAAAGTCCGAAAGCGAGAGATGTTGTCGACTTTCAATTTACATTGTTTTGCGAGGCCTTTCATCACTACAAGAAGCTGTCTTCGGCTATCTTAGCCTCCTAGTGACTGAAAGGCCTCGCTAAAGAATAAAAATTAGAAGTCGAATGCATGGACTTTCCTCAAATTTGGATAAAGATGTCTGGCCCTCTAAGTCTCTTCAGTGAAATACTTCCTTAAGTTTAAGAAAGCAGTTCCAAAGTCTTTTAAACGACCCCAAGCTGCATTACTTATAGCAGTTTCGCCGTCGTCGTGGACAGTCTAGCAAGGTTTTCGTCTGGTCTAACAAATGACTCAACGCATGTAGAGAACATATTTTCACAACTTCATCAAAATTCTCATCAAAAGTTTTTGAAAAATATATAACAATTTTCAATATTAATAATTACAATAATGTCCCTGTGCAAACGTAAATGTCGGACCGTGTCCGGGCCGAAAACAGCAAAGTGCGACTCTTCGGCAATCTTAAGCAATTTCAATTCAAATGAAGTTTCTATCGTAATTCACATTGTCTGTCTTATGATATCAACTGCTAAAGATATTTTGATATGGAATAATAGAAATGTTTTGATAATCACGCATTTTTATGAATGTCGGCAGAAGTGCGTCATAATTCGGTCAATCGACTTTCGGCAGAACTTCGGCAACACGAAAAACGTAGCTGACTTCGGAACATAGCGATTAATCGCACTTGATCCGAATACAGCTCATTACAAGATTTGTCATTATTTGACTCCACTTTTCCAAACACCAAACTAAATAACACGCTGAATATAAGCTTCATTTGAAGAATATAACCTAGTGCTAACACAGCGAAAGAGACGTTATACATTGAGATAGTTTTTTCTTATTGTATTTTTCTAGTGACAATTTTTATTTTGATGAGAGCAGTTTTTTATGAGAGCATGAAAATTATAATGGCTATAAAATTTTGTCGTAACAAAACTGTCAGAAAACGTATTTTTTCACTTTAGTCACATTGTTAGTTTTCGCTAATATAACGAAAGATTTGTAGGCCTATTTCAATTTGCATGTGTCAGTAAGTAAAGGGTACCTATGCAGATTAACACTTTTATTGCGCACATATGGACAGTGTGCCATGCTTGTATTTTGTCTTCTAGTAAGTCTAACTATTGCACCTGAATTGCTCCAGCATGATAATAGGGAAATATCTAAAACTTATTTTTTCAATATTAGAAGAGATGCTTACAAAAATAACATGTATATAGCCTATATATTAATTGCTTATGAAGATTTTGCCACTTTGTAAATTGTCAACAGTCATCGTACACAGTTTGGGTTGATGAATGATTTTTACACATACGTGACACGCACTGCATTTTTGACTCACTCGAGAACGCTCAGTACAAAGAGAATTACTGTCTCGATCTCCTGTTTCCGAGGTTTGTGAGACAAATTGGGGTTGTTACACTCCAGCCGCATAGCTCTGCGAGCGCTACCACGAAGTTGGGGGTATTTTGGCTCTTTTCTAAAAAAGGATCAAATTTTACCGATCAAGCACACGCCTGAGCCGCTGTAATAGCCACTGCCGATTGATATATATTTCAATATGAGCATTCCGCGAAAAAGCAAAACACTTGGTATTTTGAAAGACGAAAACGCTGCTCAAAGTCTCCGCTTAATTCATGAAGCAACTGGATATATTCCAGCTTAAAATTTCGATGAAACTTCCATGTAATTAGCGGAAACTAGAAATATGATGCGAACTTTGATAGTTGTTTGTGCGTTACTTAGATACGGGTTGCATTTAAAAGACATCACTTTAAAACAAAAATCTAATTAATTATAAAAATTTTCATTCATAAATCAGAAGGATATCTGATGTGCTCAATATTGAATATTGTGATAGGGCATCGATCGGCAATTGCTTGATTGTTGTCCTTAAAACAATTCAAGCATGAGCGTACAAAGAACTCAACGGTGTGATAATGCTTGGAATGTTTGTTTTTCATGAAAACTGTATTGGGATTTTGCATTTCTGTTTAACAATTTGAGTATAAAATCTCATGAGACTTATTCCACGGCTGAGGTGCGGATTGATAAATGTGAATATAACAAAATAGTACTTACAATCTAAAAATGAAATGAGTGTCAAACATAGAGTGTGGACTGAACTCTCAGGGATGGATTCGGCTGTCGCCGTGACTCTAGAGGTGACGTGATTCCATCCGATTCCATCCTTGTCATTGTTGGCAATGGTGGAGAGTGGCATAGAGAGAACTGTCTCCCTTTGTCTTGTGAGTTCGGAACACACTTCGATGTGACGAGCTGTCGATGTTGTTAGGACTGTTGTCACAATGAAGACTGAACAACTGACAAGTCAATCGTACCTACCTTTGACTCACTGTTTCTCCATGAAAAATTCGTCAAATAAAAATATTATTCACATAGTTCGACTCCTCACGATCTAAATTTACTGACTGTGTACGTTCAATGGGGTGTCAATGATCTGGTTTGTCAGAATACAGACTTGAATTAGCATTGTATTGAATGTGAAATGGATCTTTCTGCCCCTCGGGACTAGCACTCGTCGTGCCCATCAGTCTTAAAAGATTTCATCTCCAGAACAAACAACGCAGACAAAGCAAAGATCTCTGCAATTATCACAGAAAATTACTAACCACATCACTTTTATCCAAGACTAAAATATCATTGCACTTTAAATTTTATTTAAAGTTGTTGTACATTTAGATATTTGGGTACTTTCAATATGCCAATATACTATATGAAGTATACGGCATCTTATCTTACAGTGTGCTTTACTCTAGTAGGCAAACGATGCTTGTGCCAATTTTACTTGTTAAAAACCATTTTCATCGTCCCTAGGAGAAGAGTATTATGCATCTGAGGAATATTTACATGCCATTCCGACCTCCATATTATTCGCTAGGAAGCACACACTAATCCTCAATGATTTAAAATTGTTGGCTATATCCAAAGTAGATTATAATTTCAATGAAACTTAATTCAGTCTGCCTCACCGCCTAATCTGTACCCATTAGGCCGTGAGGCAGACTATTAAATTTCACTAATCTTCATCTATATTTTCGTTTATTAGTTTGGTAGTAAATTGAACACTGACTAGCCTATGCATTATTCGTCAAAAACTGCTCGTCATATCTTTATTTCCAGAAGGCGCACTGATAAAACAGCAAGAAATCTTTCATATTTCACATGTTCTATTTTAAACTAAATTTGTCGAGGTGTGTATATTTGGGCATGATGATGCACTTATTTTGTAACTAGCCTACTGATGCTTTGGGCTCCTCGCTTAACGCGTCACTACGTCTTCATTCCAAATATTTATAAGTACTTCTCTTCAACTGATGTTTTAAAAGTATTTACTGTGATTATTATTTACACCAAGTTGAAATGCACTAATCCTTGTGTTCGATTCTATAAAATGGAAAATTTTGAAACTTGTATTTCTTAAACTGATATTGAGATATTCCCTTAGCGAATCCTATATATTGCGTATGATCGATTAGACTTACAGGTATGAGAATCTTCCGGGTTTTCCGGGTTTTTGGTGCTGAAAAGACCATTCTCGTAATTCACCTAAATATGCAATAAAAAAGTATACCCCCTCCGAAAGTTAGATTATTTAAAAAACGTCCATTTTTTCGCCCTAGCCAACTATTTTTCTTACATTAGATTATGCCAAATATCAATAAAAAGGTCACAAAAATTTCAAGACCAGACCCCCTTCGCAAACTTGCTCGCTCGTTCCGGGTTTTTTATTTGCCCTCAATCTCATGCCTGGACTTATCGAATAAGACTTGTGGTTTGCCCTCAAAAGGAGAGGTGGTGCGCGTTCCCAACCGGCAGAAATTTAATATTCGACACGCGTCAATCTTTTGAATATCCTAGGGCTACTTTTTGGATACTGACTCAACGGAATCGTTGTGGTCTTTCTCAATACTCAATTTTCCCCTCAATCAGCGCTTCTTAAGCGAGACTTGGACTTTCTTCCAAATGGTCATAACATGTGATCCTCTTCAAATGCTTGAAGCACAAAGGATTGGCAGGATATAATTGCGTGTCGGGCGAACCTTCCCGGGTGACCATAATATTGCACTATACGGACCGGACTTCACCCTCATTTGTGCAGGATCGTACATGGCCGCTCAACAAGCGATCCCTTTGTTCGTAGTTACAGGCTAGGTGTAATATGAACTTGTATTAATGTACTTAGTTATCACAATGTCAACCCCCATGGAGACCAACAACGGACAAAGACAGTCCATTTGTCACAGAAAGGCAGTTACAAAAGAACTAAAGCAAATAAAACAATAGCCAGTCATCAGCAGGTAGGCTTACCCTTACTCGCCTGGTCGCGTTTCGGTCTCTCTACCAGATCGACTCAGAATAACTTGGCTAGTCTAGACTTATTATTAACCAAAATGTAAAAAGGTGTTCGTTTGATCGAAGCAGCATTTTATAGTATTTTTTTAAATCCAAGAAATAAGCCTTGCTGCTGTTTTACTTAAGATTCATTTTTCTCTCTTAAGCTTTCGCCCCTACCGTCCTTGTCAAAAGTGCAAGTTACAATAGTGTAAGTTGTCAAAAGATTGTTCTAACACTTTTGACAAGTCCGGTAGCGGCGAATGCTTAAGAGGAGAGAAAATGGAATTTTAAGTTAAAGAGCAGCAAGGCTTATTTCTTTGATTATTAAAAGAATTATTAACCAATTGTTTCATATAAGCAAATTCGCGATTTAACATAAACAAGTCGGTAAGCAAAGGACTATACTACAACTCCCTCCTACTATACCTTTATACATCTATTTGGATTTGGAGAAAAACGACTTCTCATATCCTACACACAAGTATTTACGACTGGTATTCGTTGACAGTAAAAATAATTCGATATATTTCGATGGAACTCCATGACATCTTCAAGTTTGTCATTTCGTTACATTGCATATCATTTTTTTTATCCTTGACGCTACTTTCGTTATTAAAAAAAACTTGCGTACTTGAAGATCAAGGGCCTGAGATGCCCTGTAGCATAATCGCCAGTATTAGTAACGTATTCTTATCACGATATCCTGACTAATTGACGTTGATATAGGCCTACAACACTTAATCGTTGTAGAATAATTACAGGATGAAGCCTAAATCTTGCATTACCTTGAATCGTAATATGCACACAGACTACATAATGATTGATGCATTCACATGATTTTTTCGCTATATCGATGCCATCTTTTTTATTCCGGAACTTTTCCACGAACTGAGTAGGTTAAAATGGATGTGTGTTTTATTATTACAAGAAATATGACATGATATACCTGCATATCGATTTGGTGCTTGAACAAAACAGTTTAGTGATGCGGTTATCATTTTTGAATTCAGCACATTCGAATTTACCAGGAATTTATGAATTGTTAAGGCTGAGTGGTTACTACTTTTTCGAGTAGGACTGTCTAGAACAAGGCCTAATTGAAATGATACAGAAAATATATTTTTAAAATCTATAGTTAAAAACACGTGACTTTATAGAGCAATATTGTTTGAGCTCGGCGCATTTTTATTGACCAGAAACAATGAAAAAATAGTTCGAATAAAGTGATCGTAAGTACTGCCTTGTGCGTGGAGGGCCTTCAACAGAAGGGCCTGCGACATTTTTTTAGCGAATACAAATTAATCTGACTGTGACCAAGAATCGTGACCTCATAGAGATAAGCGGTGACTTAAACGAAATCAGCGTATGCGAATTGACGAAATGTAGGTACGAAATCTCAGACTTTTCACTTTGTAAGCCAGTGTTTTCAGAAGGGCCTTTGAGGCCATGCTCGTCTTTAACGTGAGCTATTTTCTCCCGTCTGTAGAGGGTTAATAATCAAGCTATTCTCCTATATGTTATCAATCAATTGTTACATTGTTTTCTTTAAGGACTCATTTTGCGTTTGAACTGTTTTTCCAACATATGTTAGTAACTTCCAATTTGTCAAGAGTTGAACAAAGTTAAAAAATTCTTTCAATCTGAATTCTGTTTTCAGTTAAATAATATTGAAAATGTCATCCCGCAAGATTCGTCGTATCGTCCATCATGAATTTTCTACTATGTGTATAGGCGTTAGAGGTGAGTCATGAATTCAAGTGAAACAAGTAGGGCCTTAATGAGGCTTGTGATTTTAATTTATTGTTTGAGCTTCAGGGTCTATTTAGTGCTAGGACATACGTTGTCAGAGTATTAAGCAATCTTAACGTAGACTTGGTTCACGGTTCATCCGGTCCTGGAACAGCAAAATTTCCTGGAATCGTTACTAAATATTATTCTGCATCTTTTGTTTCCGTGATGTTTGCATTTTAATCAAATGCTTTGAATTATTTACAAGTATATTCATGATATTTTCGGTAAAGTCAGACATTGCAGTATACTGCAGTCGCACAATCGCTTTCATTTGGATTGAGTGCCATTTCAGTGAATATGGAAAACATGAATACTATGACTAGCAACAATCTCCTTAATCCGCTGTTCAACTATCCCTATGATTAAACTATGTTTGATTTCTACAAATTGTTTATAAACATTTTCCATGACGATGTTTGTACTGGAGAAATTCTCTTCATTGATATGAATGACATTCCTTTTAAATATGTTTGCCTTCCCCTTGATGAAGATTGGAAAAGTTTTCCATTTTCCCCATGGATGTCCTGCAATCCTTTATTTGTGAACATTTCTGAAGTAAATGAGTTATCTCCACGAATCTGTTGCGTGTTTTGTACTTTTACAGCATGTAGTTTGCCAACATCACATGAAACTTGCAAAATTTATTATCACCATTCTATGTACCGCCAGACTAAAAGGACCTCGGCCTTCTGATGGGGTCTAATTTTCCTCTTGAAAGGAACATTGCGAACAATGAATGTTCATGATCTCACAAAAATGTATTATCTACTAGCGAGTGCACGTTGTCATATTTAGACCGTGTTCCACGCAATTAATTAATATCAGTAGGCCTATATATTTATGGTACACGAACACTTGTTCGACACGAACATTTGTTCGACAAATTTTCGAACACTTCTTCGACACGACATTTGTTCGACACGAACACTTCTTCGACACGACATTTGTTCGACACGAACACTTCTTCGACACGACATTTGTTCGACATGGACACTTCTTCGACAAGACGTTTGTTCGTTATTAAGCAATTATAGTCTTTTTCTTTTTCAGGTTGTGTATTTTTTGAGAATTTGTGTCAATTGTGTCAATTTGAGAATTGTGTCAGTCCTTTTATAGTAATCCAGCTATGGTGCTGTGATAAACTGACCTGGTTTGGCCACATATAAAGTATACATGTAGAATCATTGATGCAAGATATTTCCGATCAATCAATGCTAGATAAAGCATCATTCATGCAGAACTTGTCGAAGAAGTGTTCGTGTCGAACAAATGTCTTGTCGAAGAAGTGTCCGTGTCGAACAAATGTCTTGTCGAAGAAGTGTCCATGTCGAAGAAGTTTTCTGTCGAACAAATGTCCGAAAACATAGATATCAACTTGTCGAAGAAGTGTCTGTGTCGAAGAAGTGTACCAGATCCATATTTATATGTATATTGTCAAAGCTATTCCCTGTATGTTTACATATTTTATCGAGCTTGTTGCTAGTATCTCATGCAATGCTTAGTTAAATAGTGAAAATTACCAACAAACTGATTTCCTTGCAGATGGAACCTTCATTTTTCGAAATCAAATATGCGGTGTTGTATTTCACTTCAGACAAATTGATGTACATCTACAAAGTCGAGGATATTAGTGGTTGGAGCATGAAGACGTACAGCATGTTGAAGATGGGCGAGGCAGTATTTCTGAAGGCGGATTATGATTATAGAACATACGATGTACGCTGCCAGTGAAGTATCTATTGTGCTATAAATGCAAGCTTATAAATTTGTGCTATATGAAATGCTAAACTGTATAGGTTCCTAGGTTCATAACTTAAAATCTTTTTCTCGTGCGAAAGAATATAAATCTCTACCTATGTATGAATTTTAAATCAATAGGAATAACTTCTGAATATAAAGCAAATTAATGTTTAATAACTGATTTACATAATGTTGCATGCTATCCTCCTCTTGAGCGACATTTTGCCTTATTTCAGGTTATCGTTGTCCAGGTAGCAACTTCAAAGGAAGAACTCAAAGATACTCTGCTATTTTCGAAGCATCTCAAGAAACTGAACTACAGATTGGAACAAGTTAAGGGGCATTTCAAGTCAGCTAGAATACCCGGAGTTCGTCAGAGTTTACCGCCATTATCGGTACGCTTGCCTTAATGTTATTCATACTTATCCAAAATTTATAAGTGAGTTTGGTTTCAGAACTTCGTTGATCAAGATCAGTCTCAAACGGATTATTCAGAAGGTGAAGCGTCAGTTCCTTCAAACGATATCTCGCGGCGTAAAAAGGTAAAGATAAAGTGGATGCCTACCGAACTTATGTTTCAACTTGTGATCTATAAAAGTTGAGGCTCACTTGACGTATTTTCCCTCATCCGACTGTGGCAGTCAATACAAATGATATGCATGAATAGCTCAACAAATTTGAAAGCTACTTCGTGTGAATCATGTAGATGATTTTATACATTTAGCAAGAAATGTGTGCCTACTGTAATATTATCCCATTTTCTGATGCTCAAATAGCTCCAGGTAAGGCTACTGCATCGTTCTTTGCTTCAGAAACCAACTTATCATTTCTTCGGGATGGATTAATTTTGGTCCGATAACGTCAGTTTTTCCTGTTAAGATCTAGTCTACGAGGCATATAGCGAATAAACAACTTAGCAAGAAAGCATATGTATAAATGATCAAATATATCCTTTTGACATTTGCAGATGCCATTAGCGTCCACCAAAACCCAACAGCTCCCATCAAGGAGTCAATGTGAGTCTCATCGCTCCTTTCCACCTATAGAACTTGATTTACCATCTACTCCACCGACAAGCAGCCTATCACCTGCAGCGTCATGCACTCCAAGAAATGACTTCCCCTCTCCTCCACCGACAAGCAGCCTATCACCTGCAACGTCATGTACTCCAAGAAATGACCTCCCCTCTCCTCCATGGACAGGCCATCTGCAAGGTCTTGCACTCCAAGAAATTTTCAATTTAAAACAAAATATGAAATGCTTCGACGAGCATGCCTGTCGGAAGACATAGATCCACATTCAAATGAAGGTAAATAGTTATTGAACATTTCTGAGACAACATGCATGTGCAGTTTTACTATCGATTACAGGAATTTTATATTTTTTGGCCGGTACCTATCACAAGTTATGTTCTACATCAGCTAGAGTAATGGAACTGGAGAGGAAAATGTCTGAGTATAACCAAATTCTCAATACACTGAAAGTTGAGATGAAAATGACCCCAACCTGTTTTTTGAAGTCCTTCGCAAAGCCGTTAATAAATGACATGAACGAGTACGAGACATTTTCCAAACCAGAAGGACTAGTGAGTCGCTGAATGTTACTGTTAAGTTAAGCTCCATTTATTATTTTCATTGCTTTGAAAAGTGGAAGAGAATCATAGTGTGAAATCCGGAAGTTCCCCATATCTAGTGAAGATAAAAGTTTCACAAGGGCGAGCGCTTTTGACAACCGTCGGCTGTCATACCTCGAGGCATGAGCATGACAGTCGACGGTTGTCGAAAGCACTCGCCCTTGTGAAACTGTTTTATCTTCACTAGATATGGGGGACTTCCGGATTTCATATTATGATTCCCATGCCACTTTCATGTTATTTCCATGTTAACTGTTCATTGTTTTCAATGAAGAGAAATTTGCATTACTGTTTAAGTAGGGAGGAGACAGGCTACCTCGACACGAAGATAACAAAGTAAATTCAATCACTTGCTCTGCAGTCCTCGAAACTGATCATGACTCTCCTCCATACTTCCAAATTTTTTCTCTCACTCTTGTTCATGTGTGTCTCATTAACCTTTAACGTATGTGAGATGATAGGGAATTAATGAAATAAAATAATTTTTGCGCTATTGAAATTACAATTTACAAGATAAGTGAGCAGACTTTAAATGAATGAAACATATCCGACCACTTGCACTGCTGTACTAAGGAATATTTTGAAAATATTATTCTTGTTTTTTTATGCTGGACATGCAATCCTAGCGCCCAACAGAATTAACACTAGCACAGTATTATTTTCTCATTTTCTTCATATTTCGTAAGGTAGAATTGACTACCTTCAAAATATGTCTATTGGACTGATTTGGTACGAGCTATCTTATCAGTGTAAATTGAGAGCTATCTATTTATTCATTGCGATTATATGAACAATGACTGCGCGTACCTGGAAAAGAGCTAAGCGTGATAATTTTCAGGCTTTTGGATCCGTTTAGGTTAGGTATTCAGATTCGTACAAATATGTCATAAAAATCATGGGAAGTTAAGGGATATTATTTAGTGCATATTTACCTTTAAAAACTTCCAGACTTATTGGGAAGTATCGATATCTAAGATGGAAAAGAATTTGAGGTTGTCAACCACCAGAAGCGGTTGAGCATTTTGAAAAAACACACGTTCAAAATATGCATCAACATCACTACTGTGCTGCGTTAAAATTTCCGTCTAGTATTTGCGCCGATTATAAGCTACGCTATCGGGTAGCAATATGTGATTAAAATGTTTAGATTCCAAAGATTTTCTAGCTTTTTCTCTCGCCGAATTCTTCTGACGGGGAGATCAAGATCTTCCGAGTTAGGAACATGAGTTACCGTTAATTGTCATGCAGAAATCGTAGAATGGTGAATAATCTAACAGCGGACAATCATAATAGGTCGCTAACAGTCATTCTCGGATGAATAGCTAACATTTTGATCAATTTTATGACATTTTGCAAATCATTAGTGCTGTATAGAAATTTGTCAAATTAACGATCACACTTTTGCAAGATAAATTGGATGAAGCTTATACAATCTAATCGGTGTTTTATTGTAAATACTAGTACTTTGAGCTCGTTACATTACATGAAATGTCATGTATGTCAGTTATGGTTTGATTGTAATATGATTTGTATTTTTAGGATGATTGGCTTCGAGCAGAAGGAGGTTCTACTATCGAGGATTGCATTTATAGAATGCTACATGCACTCTTGCATCCAGAAATACAAAGAAAAATTACCAGGACGGGCAGCGGGAAAGATAAAGTGAAGCTCCACTCTGAACTGCTGGATTCTATCGAAAGTAAGAGGGTTTAAAATATTAAGGGCAGGGTTGGTATGGTTTAAATCGTTTGATTTTCTTTTTAAAAACATTTAAATCAACCTTAAGGATTGGCACGCAATAACGATGGAACGATTAAGTGGTTAGGGGGGGGGGTAAATGATTGCGTGCAGCAAAACAAATTTGCATGGGGGTAAATTAGGCATGGTCTAAGCACTGATTCTCTTTTTAAACATTTAAATCAACTTTCAGGATTGGCATTCTTAAGTTAGGCACGCGATAACGATGGAACGATTAAGTGGTTAGGGGGGGCAAATGATTGCGTGCAGCAAAAAAAATTTGCATGTGGGTAAATGAGGCATGGTCTAAGCACTGATTATCTTTTTAAACATTTAAATCAACTTTCAGGATTGGCATTCTTAAGTTAGGCACGCGATAACGATGGGGTAACTGATTGCGTATAGCAGAACAAATTTGCATGCGGTAAATGAGGCATGGCCTAAGTACAAGTCACATCCTGACGGAAACTGCAGTTGTCTTAGATAAAACTGAAATTGTTTTTACATCGTGAAGGGCATCAAATGACGCTCTATTACAGATTATAATGAAGGATAAAAAGGGAGAATGCACCAAAGATATCCTTCAACAGAAAATGAAAATGGTACTTAGACATTTTTAACTGCTGCATTGGAAAATGTAAAACCTTAAGTAGAATGAAATAAATGTCTTACTTCTAATTGCAGATTATTGGTTCAATTAAGATGTTCCTATTCATATTAAAGTTCGAAACACTGGGAATTTTCAAAATATCAGTTGAGCAGATTGAATGAATCTTTAGCGGAAAGGTGCCAAATGCTCAGGAAGACTGTATTATCGCGCTTTATTGAAATCTAGAAATTTACAATCAACATAAATGCTAAGTGTTCGACTAACCTTGAGAGAAAACTGTTCAGGAAAGAAAAATAATTTGTGTGGAAATGTATGTATAACGTACGTTCCAGGATAATTGTTAGGTCTATTGCCCAGTCCTTCTGACCGAGATAAACAAACCTTTCAAGGCAGCTCATAAATATACTGAAATCCTTTGTTACCAGGTAAGCCTAATCTAATTGAATTAAAAACACGACACGGTATAAAAATTCGAAGGATCTAGGAAACGGAAGATACCAAAGTCAAACAACTACCCCAGTGGAGAATCCTGTAAATCATTAGTAACTTAAAGTCAAGAACGAATTAAGATAAATTAATACTAACTAGATAGAGTAACCTACCCCAGTACAGAGTAGAACTGTATTACGAATAAAGGCCACCGACCCAACTTGAGGTGAGAAGGGAAATAAATCAAAACTTATCAATTTTTATTTTACAATCTAAGAACAAAAATGAGAGCTCGTCATGGACTTGACGAGAAGCTAACTGAAAATTAACAAATGTTGAAAATTAAGAAACCCATGAAACTAAAATAAGTTTGCTATGTATGGAGTCATCAGGGAGGAACCATGTGGCTGCATGAAGCAAGGTTTCGATCCCTAACCTCCAGCCTATACCACATGGCGGGGCCAGGCCAACCATATCGAATGCACGATAAGGAAGGTCTCTCCAAGACTGAAGAGATATAGCAAAAACCTAACCGAAAACAAAATTTTGGGTTTTTTGAGGACAAAAGGAAGCAAAAGAATGTGGAAGAGGTTTTTAGTCTAACATACCAATAACGGAAGGTATCTGGCGGAGTGAAAAACAAACAAGCTTATAAACGAGGAACCTATTCCTCGAGAAGGACTTTATGCAAGAATTAGCTAGCGGATTAACCTTATAACCTCGACCTTTGACGATATTGAAAATACCCTTAGCTCTTAATGTGAAGGCGGAAGCATCAGATGAAATCCTAGCGAACCTGACGAGTTGGGCAGCAAAGATATGCCAGTGTTCAAAGGCATATTTCTCCCGGGGAAAGTGTATAGCACCACTTGGAAGTTGAACTCATCAACCTTATGGTATAAACCTCTGTAGTGTATAGGCCACCGGTAATCTAATAAATTTGTATAAGATACGGTAGATAGACTATAGATTTGTATTTGCGGATACGAAGAGTTCCTGAAATTTATTAAAAACTCCCTAAAAGCTTTGATATAGTCGAACTATACCTACGACGGATCATCAAAAGTTGATTGATTGTGAAAATCATGATCGATTGATCATTAATTCATGTCAACTATTATACAGAACCATAAATTTTGTTATGTTATAAGGATATTAAATTTGATCTTACTAAAATCAATTTTAAATTTTATACTTATCTAAAATGATATTACTATCCTAAGAGACATTGTCATCATATTCATCATCAATTAATTGAATCTCGCAAATTTCAATAGTTGAGTAGTGGCCAAAAATTAAACATAGTAATTGTGTTGATAAAGCTTGTGTTTTCGACATGTCTAGGAAGTTAATATTATGTAACTAAGCATCCACATAGCTTACATTTTTTTCAGATGCCGCGTTAGTCAATTTTCCTGATACCACAAGGAAAGTTGTCGATCAAACAGTATCAACTTTTTTTAAGAATGCCTCCGACAGAGATGGAGGGAGAGACAAAAGAAGAAAAACAAAGAAAGAATTAGAAGAAACCACCATCCATCCATTTTGACTCCAATTTAGTCAAACTATTGTATTTTTAGAAATACATTTTGAACATTTGATTTGGAAATTAAGTAATTTTCTGTTAAAAAGTGCGTGTACTTCTGGGTACAAAAGCAAACGCTCAGTCCAGTAATACGATAAAGAGACAACATGGGGATTTCCAAATTTTGATTGATGACATTGTCGGGATTGAAGATACCATTACCTTTTCGAAATATTCGCTTGTGGTGCTCATTCTTTTGAACACTAATGATGAATCCTAACCCGTATGTATTCTACTGGTGTTCGGGCCCTAGAACTTCTGCTTTTAAAAAAACAGTAGAACACGGATAACTGGAACTCATTTTGCTCGTATTGTTCGTGACTCGAGTTGAGAATATGTGATCAGCCACATACGAATGCTTTCTGAAGGATTCGATACAAGCCTAGCGTCATGTACATAGATGTTTCGGTTAATGTATCCATGGAATGTTAAGTAGTCAGTCTATCTATGTATAACGAATTTGAGGGATAAGTGACAATAGCCATAGGAATAGCATATAGAATATTAAAAGGTGTATGTGCGTGAGATACGTGGTGTGATCCAAAATGTCCCGGACTAACCTACTTTCAGATAACCTGTGATAACGAATACTACTTCAGATGTAAATTTAGGTCTTTAAGGCATGAGAAATATGGTTGCCGAAATTTTTCCGGTCAGTTTTCTATTTTTAAAAAATATTTTTACATTTTTGTCTGAATTTCAAGATTTTCCTATAAATTCTAGCGATTTAGAATTAATATATTTAGATTAACTTGACAGTTAAGCTATCACTAATAACCTGACTAATAATTAACGGAAAAACAAATGTTTTGTTCCAGAAAAACAGTTAGCATTCGTCACTTTTTGCCAACGAAGTCTCAATTCACAAAAAGCTTTATGAAAAAATTCCGGTGTCAAAGAATCAAAAAACTCAGTAACTGCATCCCGCAGTTCAACTGGCGATTCAAAATGGTGTCCACGAAGATGCTTTTTGAGGAATCTAAACAGATAGAAGTCACTTGGGGCCAAGTCAGGTGAATAAGGAGGATGGCTCAATAGTTGAAATCCGTTTCTCGTTAAGGCATTGGTTGTCTCCTGCGAGGTGTGAATCGGAGCATTGTCATGAAGCAAGTAGAGGGGAATGTTTCGTGGCTTTCTTATTTTCTTCCTCGCTTCAGATAACAGATTGGAATAATATTCGCTATTGATTCTTACTCCTTTATCCGCAAAGTCAACCAGTTGGATTCCCGAAGCGTTCCAAAAGACCGTCAGCATCAACGACCGGCGATGTGATGTTCCGGATCGCATTTTCAAAGGGGCAGACTCGCCTGATTTTCGCCACTCTGCAGATTCTCGCTTACTTTGAGGCAGATACAAACTTAAAGGTGTTTCATCCTCTGTAAGGATGCAGTTCAGAAACTGATCTCCATGCATTTCGAGGAGATCCAAATTTGACTGTGCCGCCAGAAGTCTGTTCTCCTTCATTTCAGGTGACAGAAACTTCGGTACGAAACGTGATGCCAGTTTGCGATATCCAAGTCTTTCGATGATGTCATGACAGGAGTGATAACTGATTCGCAACTCTCTTGACAACTCACGGATGGTTATCCTTCTGTGTGCTGTAATCACTTCATCGCACTGACTCGATTTCTCTTCCGGAATCTCCTGCGGCCGACCAACAGTTGAAAAATCTTGCTCCACAGATTGTCTTCCGCGTTTAAATTCGCTTATCCAGAAATAAGCAGTAGTTCTCGATGGAGCTTTGCTTCCATATGCCAGGCTTAATTCCTTTAGAATGTCACCATTAGCGAAGCCGCGGATCAGGAGGTATCGTATCACACTGCGATATTCGACTGAAGACACGCTTGTCACATCCATCATGAAAACTGATAGAACAAAGAACCATCGTTGACACGGATTTCTTAATGAATTCGTGCTGAATGAACTTCACTGATTGATATCGTAACACATGAAGCAATTAACAAAAGACGTGCAATATTCATGGCAAAGATATCCGTCAAATAAGGTACAAATCAAAATCAATCTAACTATAACAATAAGACAAATCGGATCTCGATCAATTCAGAAAATACAGAAATTCATGTTAAAATGTAAAAATATTTTTTAAAAATAGAAAACTGACCGGAAAAATTTCGGCGACCATATTTCTCATGCCTTAAAGACCTAAATTTACATCTGAAGTAGTATTCGTTATCACAGGTTATCTGCAAGTAGGTTAGTCCGGGACATTTTGGATCACACCACGTATGCGTGGCGATTCTCCTTCACTAAAAGTGAAATTAAAAAAAATGAATTGTCAAACGTCAGCTTGTGCATTCATGTTGACACATGACTTAATTCGACAAAACATTTTGAATTCAGTTCAAAAATAATGATGTTTGAAAACTGCAGCTTTCTGTGTAAACTTGTAGCATTTTCTATATTTGTGTCACTTTTCTTTATCTAACTTTTCAGTCTCCAAGGATAAAAGAATAAAGCTACTGATGTGAAGAAATGGATTTACAACTTGAATTGTGTAAGTAAATCTATTTAACTTGTTTGTTGAAAAATACGCTTCCGCTCTGTCTCTAAAATTCCAAAATCTTTCGCAATTGCAAAAATTGTGTACATTTGAGTATGCAACCAGAAGTTTTGGATGTGATTTTTCCCTTCTGTATTTTGTTTTGAAAGTTAATTGCATTTTTTTGCAACGTAAGATAAATGTAGATGATGACATAATTACATCAATATATTTAAATCTTCTGGTAAATAATACTTTACATGTTATTTTTCTTCTGGAAATTGATCAGAATTATTAAAGAGATTAGGCACCTGTAGCTAGGGTGTTATTTCGCTACCGGACTCGCGCAATACCCGTATTACCGGTCTGGACGAAGCTAGTTATTAACAACACAGTTCATGGCATTTATCCACGGTATTGAGGACATTTCAACTGCTTGACCATCAATCATCCGCTGGTCAATACATAGACGATAATTACCTACAGGAATCAAATATAAATCATCCCAACGTTCAAAAATTTCTATAACAAGAGCGAAATGGACCATGCAATCGAAATACGAAGTGATAATAAAGCGAAAGATGTATTTTGTAATGGAGTAGCTGATAACAAATAATACTAATGAAACAAACTAATAAATATGAAAATTTATGCTTCTGTATCACCTACAATAATCTAGAACAAGAGGAAAAAATCCATTTCATACAATGTACGTATTAATAAATTTAATTCTTGGTTGAAAGCCATTTCAGGATGCATAACACATTTAAGGTGTGATCGTTACGACTGTTGCGTATTGTCGTACATAAATTTTCGTTTAAGTAGGGTGGCGGCCGAGCCCGGGCAGCCCAGGAATCGCCCTTAAATTTTAGCGAAATAGTCAATTAGCCCTTAAATAGCCCGGGAATGTCATTTCGTCTCTAAGTTCAATGAACATAATTTCTTAACTTCAACCACTGTGACTATTATTAAGCCCACTATTTCTATTAAATGTCTTCGAATCCTGATTGATATGATAAAGTAAATATGCGTAACATCTGGATGGAATGTTCAAGACTTCATAAATTTGTTTCATTTCCTTATGATTGTCAATGATATCTGTGAAGTGATGGTTATGTCGCTGACGCATCGCTTATAGTGAATTCGCTAAAAGTTTTCCAAATAAGGAATCGTTGCATTCTATATTCTAAATAGTCGTTTGCGCAATTGGGTTGACTATTATTCGCACATACAAGTATAAAGTCGCAATTAATCGACAAGGGTCGAAAAAATCGTTTTGATTTTTGTGTTTTATAATGTGCTTCCATCCAATTACGCAACAGACTCGTTATATGGCAAATTGTGCAGTCTCTAAATACATACTAAAAAAGTCAGATCTAAGTGATCGTCTATCTACCTCTATAAATTTCATCAGTTGAAAGATTTTTTACAAAAGCACAACTTTTTGAGCAATAAATAATCTAAGTAAATATATCACAATTCAACACTGAAGGTTGCTTATACACCTTCATCCACAATAAGTTGAGGATGATATCAGTCCAAAATCATGCCAACATAATTCTACCAGCGCTGCCACAGAGAAAAGACAGTCAATGGGTAAGCTAGGTGAGAGGTTGATGAATTTCTACAACCTCATAGTAAGCCATGACAGGAAGGCAACCCAAACCAAAGGGACTTATGTATAGACCATTGCTTCACCTTACTTTGTCTTGACTCGTCTTCTAGGCTTTTTTTTAGAAATTCAGTAATTTCTTGAGAGACACACACTTATTTCTAGCTATAAGACAATTCCGTTGAATGATATCACACTTTTCAACTAATGACTGAATGCAGCTTGGTGATTGAGAAATCATCAGCTCGAGTAGGGCAGAAAATGTTGGAGCTAGACATTACAGTAATCCCAAAAAGTTAGTGTACTTTGTCGTTTCAACAGGCACATTATCGTGCTTGAACGCTTCACATTCTACTATAAAGCGAATCGGTATTTTAATTGTAACTGACTGATGTGATCGACAGTATTTTGTAATGTGTAAATATGTTGTAGGACTATTCTTGTCACTGCCTCCGAATGTTTTGATTTTACCAGCATTGGGTTATTCCCGTGATCAAGGCAGCATGCAGGACGTCGGCTGCCATTACAAGAAGCTTTATTTAAAATATGAGGTCGTGAATCGGGATTGAAATTTTTTTTCTAATATTTAAGGGGTGAGAATTTTCTACGGATTTGTATTAGTAATACTTCGGCTTTAATTAACCCTTTCGCGACTAAAGTGAAATTACTTCCATTGTCCGAAGTCACCATGACGTGCTATGCACGCACAATTTAAATGGTCTCTATTGAGGTCTTCCCAATCATGGTGACTTTGAACAATTCATGTATGACGTGCTCTGCACGCATTGGTCACGAAAGGGTTAAGTATTATTTTGTTGGCCTTTTTGGGGCCTCCTTGAAATGTGAATTTCCGCCGGAAACACGTTCTTCCCTTCTCAACCCTGTTTGGCAACAAGTCGCAAACTTTGAAGATAAGTCACAGGTTCGAATGTTTCACTACATGGTTGTTTTGGATGTGTAAGTAAACCATCTTGCGGTACGTTGTTATTTATTTCAGCTAAAGTAGAAATCATTTTAAATTAAATATCAAATTCATCGGACTTTCTGCTTTAACGGTATGTTGTCCACCCTGGGAAAATGTGTTGTCGATTAACTTGTTGCTGTTGTAGATTGTTGGAATGATAAAATATAAAAATAGTTTCGATTAATTATCACCTTCTTTCATCTTGCAATAAATTAATTCTCATTTCTGTGTCATTTCTCTATTATGTGTCGTTAGAGCTCTACATGATGTATGTTTTACATCATTGTTCACAGTTTGTCTGCGCTTTTCTATCTTAATTCGCTTATAATGTATTTTTGTTGGTTTCAGACATCAAAATTTAGGAGCAGAATATAATGAACCTCATCTACGATAGTTTTGAATACCACTGGATATTATTGTTATTATCCATTGTATTCAAGATTTGAACTTGTTTGAGGTACAATCAACCTGAATCCCGATGTCTACGTTTACAAAATTGACTCAATCTAGGTAAGTTTTCATCATCTGAGTAGTTGTTATTGCTTATTACATGTGGTTCGGTAAAGACAAGCAAACGCAGATCTCGCGGACTGGATTCGGTCACCACAAATCGACCCGCTACATACGGTCAATACACTACGGGCCGAAATCGACCAGCCGAACCCGGGCCGACTTAAGGGCGTCCGGACACGTCGCGTTTGGGCCGAAATTGTTTGCCGACTTCGGCCCAGACTTTGGCCGACTTTCCGTTTGCACAGGGGTCTATCATCTCACATGAAAGCAAAATATCGACGGCACGACACATAAATATAGGAAGATGGTGTCTGCCTCGGTATATTTGTTTGAATAAAATTTAGATATGTAAAGACAAAGGAGAGAAGGTAGGGTACTGCAATAGATTATGCTCTTACGTTTTCCATAAATATATTGGAATGCATTTCTGGGCCGCCTTCAAAAAATAGTGGTGAACTTTGACAGATGATACAGTGAAGACCCGAGAAAAAAAACTTATCAACTTTACCAAATATTTGGTATTTACTTGGAAAATTTATAAGATTTGAATAGTTTAACAAACGTTTTGGAAATTTAACAAATTTAGGAAATGTGTAACAATTGCCTAACAAATATTTACTACATTTTGTATGTAAGTCGATATTAACGAATTTTGCGAAATTTAGAAAACGTTTATCAAATGCCTAGGTAATATTTGTTTGGTTATCCAAACAAATGATTTTTTTGCATTTACTAAGTTTGATGAAAGAAAAATCTTGCAATAGGCAGGATCCGCTTATGAGTAACTGTCGTAAAAGGCGGTTTTAATTGCATGGTGATTTCAATGTGCGGTAACTTCACCCGTACAATTTTTTGAACTCATGCATATCACAAGGATGATCATCAGCTCTCATAAACTCTGATTGCAATCATCTCTCAATAAAATAGAAATGCAACGTGACAGGAAATACCCAATAATAAAGTCTGTACTATATCACAGTTTTGCGTCGTTGATAACTGGCTGATTTTTTTGCCATCAAACTTAATTAAATGATTGAATAATGGAATAATTGTCAGGAAACTGTTGATATTTTTCTATGATGGCACCAACAATTTCTTTCAAATCTTAAAGAAAGTGCATTATGTCATTTCCATGGATATCGACATATGAAACATGTGGGCCTGAAATATGCATGTCTACTATTATTTCGAGTAATTTATATATGCCTATTTATATTTCATGAAATGGTGTGTATAAAATAAATATTCAGGTGACTTCATCACTACTCTCTCTCTTTCTCACTCACTCACTCGTTCCCCTTTTCTTCTTCTTCTACTCATTTTTCATCATCTTTCACATTCACTACATGTACACTGTAGGTACAATAGCAACAACATCAGTCATATACGTGTATTTTCATTATTAAGGGAGCCTAAGCAGTTCTATCGCCACACATTTTGCTTCTCAAATTAAAGCATTTATTGAAGTTTCTAAGTTCCATACCATGCCCATCAGCAAGTCGACTTTGATCAGTTTGCTCGTGTGTTCGCTAAATTACTTAGCTAGTGATATCAAATCAGTATGCAACTGAACAACCAAGCAATTACATAAGCATCTCGCTCAGTCTGCGTAATCATATCTCGCTTCTATAACTTTCCGTCACTATATTAAGGAAATTCGGCACGCGCACACGCAGCTGAGGAAGTTCGTTCACATTGTTGGCAGCCTGGTCGTGGCCGCATTCGGGAGCCATGAGCGGTCGATAATATTCTCTAGCTGCGTTGTGACTCAGCGTCCCTGCTTAATGATTATTATCCGCTCATCACGTGGAACAGAAAGCTGCGCAAGGCACAATAGCTTGTGCACTCTTCACTCTCGTGTCGAACGCGTGTTTGCGTTAACTGCTTAATATTACAAAAGTCAGCGCATCAAGAGGATATTTCTACTTACACATCTTTATTTATTCATCGTCGGTTTCTGATCGTCTACGTTTTTTCATCATCTTGCTTAGCTATCATGCACAACATGGAGCACAATTCGAAAATGAACACTCGCATGTAGTCAGTGAGTTCTTCCAGTCAATGAAGCCATCAAGTTCCTTTGATTTTTGCATCAGAATTAAAAATGCAGCTCTTGGATCAAACTACAGAAAAATGGTAAGCTTCTAAATGTTTCTGAATTTATTTTGTCAACTTAGTTTCAACTTTTTACTGCAAGTCTAGGTACATGTATTTGGAAATCCCGAAAACAAAATCAAAGGAGAGATTTGGTCATGGATTTGGGTTCATTGACCATGAACACGTAGAGACATTTCTATTATTGACTACTGCTATATCTGGGGCCTGTTTCATAAAATTAAGCAGTCTGATATGTATCAGTAACATTTTCAGCAGTGAAATATAAAGCACTGCTTTAAATTGCGTTTCATAAAAATTAATTTTCCGACTGAAGATTAAGCAGTCTAAATTAATTAGTGATACATATAGCGTTTCATAAAGATTTCGGACTGATGAAAACACTGATATATATCAGTGTGATTGAGTGATTAAAACAATTGTGGATAAAATAATAAAATTGTAAATAAAATAATTTTTGACAGCATAGAGTAAATATGTAGGTAGAGTGTCGACTTACCGTATATACTCGCATATAAGCCGATCTCGCATATAAGCCGACCATCTAAAATTGCTTTAGAATTACCAGTTTTTGCAAAAACCCGCATATAAGCCGGTACTCAACTTATCTAATTTTACACTATATTTTTGGTTCATAGAAATTTGTTACTGTAAAGATGATAAATGCTTACTTTTATGTTACATACTAAAAGAAATAGAAGAAATTTTTTTATTTCTAAGAAACCAAACCGTGTACCAATGACGTCGGCTTCATCATTACCTCTAGCTTGGTTACGGCTCGCCACTGGTGACACACAACCAAATAAAAAGGCAGATAGCGATGAAAACGTGTAGCTGGAAAATTGGCATTAGTATCTGTCCTTGTGTTCATTTTGTTTTATACGCATATAAGCCGACCCCCTGATTTCAGCATTGTATTTTATACTTCTAAACTCGGCTTATATGCGAGTATATACGGTAAAAAGTATCTGTATACAGTGAAAATTTTTATATTAAAAGATTCAGTTTTTTCGGAGATTACGTTCCTGCGGTCCAAAATATTATTTGAGCAGCTTTGAAAAACCTCAATATTTGCCAATTTAATTACTACCGACATGACTCCCCGTTGTAAGAAGTATGAAACAAGTTGGATATCAAAAGGAATGAATATTCGCTAACAAGCATCGCAACTAAGCGGAAATTGTGCTGATGATCAAGAAAATGTAATGAACGGCATTATAATGGAAGTCTTCATAAAAAGTTGAGATTTTATTGTGCTGTCGTGGCTGAAATTTCATATTTTTGGTTCAATTTTCATCGGCATGAATTTATGATTGAGTAAATTCATGTTTCACTTCTTGAATCTGAAGTGATGTGCACCCATTTACATCTTTCAAAGGTAATGAAAATCATTGTCTTTGATTCTGTTATTTTGCTCTACCAGCTGCTTGAGATAAGATCGCGCTTAAAAAGATTCTCTTGTGGTTCAGCATGAAAGCAATGGGGTCATCGAGTTGCTAATTTAACAAACATTGCCGCTCCGAGGCTGTCATGACACGGACAATCTTTAAAATAATCTCATTTCCATCTGCTTTATACTGTCATAATCAGTCAATTCCGTTGTAATTTCTTCAAACTGCACAAATGCGCATATCTCACATTTGGAGACAATTCCAACTGTATTCACCTCGAGTTCATTTAATAAAATCGAAAGTGTATATACATTGGGGATTTTAAAAACGACATAAATTCATGAATTTAGGTCTTAAAAACCTGAAAAAGGGACTAAATTCATAAATTTATGTCGTTTTTAAAAATACCCAATTTTTCAAATTTTTCAAAATCTCAAATTTGAGAATTACAATTTTCACCCTCAAAATCATGACCGTTCTAGGACACCGAAAATCATAAAAGTTGAGTATCTCAAATTTGAGAATTACAATCGGGCGAAGCCCTAGAACCTTCGGTTCGATTTTCATTGCTTAAATCATGACCGTTCTAGGACACCGAAAATCATAAAAGTTGAGAATTTCAAATTCATGAATTTTATCCATCTTTCAGGTTTTTAAAATATATCATGTGACTAAAAATATTTCTTTAAAAATGGATGAAACAAAAATGGAAGGAACTTCAGAAATGGATGAAACAAAAATGGAAGGAACTTCAGAAATGGAAGAAACCTCAAGAATATATCCTTCGTTATCTCAATTAAAAATAAGTGAATTAAATATTGAAAAACACAAAGATAGAGTAAGGTATATGAAAGATAAGGAATCTCAATTATTATTAAGATTAGAGCATTATAAAAAATTAAGAAAGAGATGGTCTAAAGTTAAGAATGTAACACAAGGAATTGGCATATTCTTAACAATAAGTTTAGGTGCTTTAACAATTGTTATATCTTCAGGTGTTTTAGTAATTCCAGTAGTTGCTACAGCTTTAACAGGTACGGGTGTTTTTGCAACTTCACTTGTTACAATGTTAGATAAATCTTTAATAACTAAGAAACGAAAATCATTAAAAACTAAGCATTTACATATTAAAGAAGTCTATGATAAACTACATTACTACTTTCAAAGAGTATGTGATGATAATGTTATTACGTTAGATGAGATTGAAAAATTTGATCAAATAGCTAATGAAGTAAATCAAATATCATTTCAATCACAGACAGAAAAAGTTAATGATAAAAATAAAAAGGATGGTAAAATTTCTAGTGATGGTAAAACTTTTATTGATGATAAAATTTTTAATGAAGAAAATGATAAAATTTTTTTAGAAGAGCTAAAAACTTTATTAGACAAAACTTTATTAAACAAAACTTAATACGAGAAAATTTTAAACGAGAAAATTTTAAACGTGAAAACTTTAAACGTGAAAACTTTAAACGAAAAGATTACAAACAACAAAGCAATAAAAAAATAATTTGTTCAGTAAAATGTTTTTGCTGTATACCAATGTTACCACAAAATTCAAATATTATATTTTAAAAAAATAGACAAAATTAAAGCTGATAATAAAAAATAAAATATTAAAACATTATATTTGTATATTTTTATTACTCGGTAAACAATTGTTCGATAACTCTTTCATGAATTTTTTTATCAATATTAATTGTGATAAATCCATAATCTTTTGACCAAGCATTATTACACGATTGTTTAAATTCATCTTTATCTCTTATACATAAATCTCTTAACAAATCACTTAAGTTTCTTGCATTTATTTCAAATAGTATAAATATATTTGCATTCTTTCTAATAACACTTCCATCTAATGAATACATACTTTGTGTTAAATAAAAAACACTACAGTTATTATGTCTACCTCGTGTAAAATAATTTCTCTGAACTGACTGATTTCTGTCATTAACACAATCATCAAAAATTACACAATGTTTCATTGTTTTATCTAGTTTACTAGGATCTTGCATATTACCACTATCATCTATTAATTGTATTTTTATATGCTTATTTTTATTGGATTCAACTAATTGTTTATTTTTTGCTGCTTCACACCACAAATTTATTTCTTCTTCATATTCAGATTTTTCGTATTCTTCGAATAGAGAAGCAATTGCTGTTTTTGTAAGATTATTTTCAAATCCATAGTTTAAAAATTGATAGACGGGTTGTTCTGCCGTTGTTGTATAAATTATAAGATTGTTATAATCCAAAAAATTTGGAGTCGTTAAAATTTTAAATAATAGATATGTTTTTCCACATCCTGATCTTCCACAAATAACTGCTAAAACTTTATTAGATAAATTTGGATGATGATTAAATTTAAGTTTTTTTTTATTTAAAGACATTTCATTCATTTTTAAAGTAATAAATTCATCCATTATTGAATTAGTGTTTTTAGAAACAAAAAAATAAAAATAATATTTTAATTTAAGTTTATTTTTTGTTTCTAATAATAAGATTAATAAGATTAATAAGATTAATAATGAAAATGATAAAAAAAAATTAAACTTCTCTATTGTAGCGTAAAAGTTTATACCTCCCGAACCAAAAGATCTATCATAATCTCTTCACCTCCAAAATTTATTTCTTGTCCTTTTTCATCAGTGATTCTAATGCCAATGTTGTTAATAGTTTTTCTTGTAATAGGAAAATATATTAATGTTTGTGGAATTACATTTAATCTATAACCAATGGGTACAGTAAAAGCTGGAAAACTGAATATTAAATTTGATAATTTACCATTTATATATCCTCCTTCAATAATGTCACAATGCACAACAATTGAATTTATTTCAGTTATTTTTGGAATCTTCTCACCTAAATGATAACCTTGACTATAAGTTTGTTTATTAAATCCTAATAGCTTTGACAATGATCTATCATGATTAAAATCAACTTGATGATTTTCGTCTAAAGTAAGAGAAAATTTATTAACTGCCGGTTCAACTGCAAAATGTAATTGTTTCTTATCTTTAAATGATATACCTAAATGTCTCTTAATTTCATTTGATATTGTTTCAACTTCGTAAGAACCAGGAAGAAAAGTTAGTATTTTCCATGTTTTGCCTTTATCAGTAGAATATCTAAATTGATCATTCACATCTTTTATAACATTTTGAATAGTGTTAAATGTAGAGAAACTAGTCAATGCAATTTGATAATTTTTATTTTGTTCCAAATGTAGAATGGGTTCTAAATTACAAGTGTGTGATGAAGTAGTTGTTATAATTTTTAACGTCGTACTAAATTTTGATGAACCCAAAATCTCTGTCAAATTTTCTAAATGATTATTAATTTTGTCTAAATCTGCTGAACACATTTTTTAGTTAAAATTTTGAATAAATATTATAGATAAAAATCGTAAATAAAAATCGTAGATAAAAATGATAGATAAAAATCATAGATAAAAATCATAAATAAAAATCATAGATAAAAATTAGAAACAATATATTTCAGCTACGGGCGAAGCCCTAGAAAATTCGGTTCGTTACACTTTTATAATCCTCTTCATTTAGAATCTTCTTTTCTAACAGTCTTTTCAATATAGCATGAATTTCATTGAAACTAGAATTATGTCCTTCTTTTATTGCCGATATTAAAATATTTAATCTATTTAGTAATTCTTGTGGATCATCTGGTAAAAATACAGTTGTTTCTGTTTTCTGTTTTTCAGATAAACCTTTCCCTACTTTAACTCCCGTTGATAATAAATTTTCTAATTGTTTATAACGTCTTAGAGATTTTACTACACCAACTCTGTCTAACATAGCTTTATATTTTATGAGATCTTCTACAGCATAATTTTTTAAATCTGCTCCTCTTAAAAGATCAACAAAATTTCTATCTAAACTAATAGGTTTTTTATCTGGCGTAAAAATTAATCCTCGTAAAGGTTGTGGAAATATTTCTTTACCACCAAGATAAAATCTTGCAAATAATTTTTTATCTAAAAAGAAAGTAGAATGTTCGAATAACATAGATTTTGGTAATTTTTTATCTATGTTTGCCTCTAATAAACCATAGTCATCTAATAGTGTTTTAAGTACAGGATCCGCTATATCAACACGTTTTTCATTAAGTTCCTTTTCAAGAGTTTTAAATGGTTCGACAGTTTTTTCATAATCAGTTTTTACTTCTTCAGTTAATTTTAATTTATCAAACATATCAGATTGAATACCAGCTTTTGTCATTCTATGTTGAAGATGATTTTCTTTCATAATATTTCTTTGTTTTATTAATTCGTCTAATTGTTTTATTCTTTTAAAATTATCAGCTCTAACTTTATCCATTTTTATATGATAATTTTATATTATTATTTTATTTTATTTTATTTTATAATATTTTATATTTTTATATTGTTATATTGTTATATTTAGAAAATAGAAATTAGAAAATTAAAAAGGTAAAGTAGTTATTCCATCAGGTAAAATTTTTCTTTTATCATCAAATGGATCTAATGCTAATTTATGTTCTTCTTTTAAATACATTTTATGTTTTTTTGAATTAAGTCTATAATTACATGCTGTTTTTATTTCAGTATTAAATAATGCATTTTTATAATTTTGAAATGTTATTTGATTAGCCACTGATGCCTTTGAAATTCCTTTTAATGTTTTATGTGTTTTAATATTATTAGTTGTATTATAACAGTAACATTTAGATTTTAAAAATATAGCTTCTGTTATGAAATCTTCATTTCCTTCTAATTCATCTTTTACTTTACATAAATCAGAAGGATGAATGATATCTTATATTTTATTAATTTCTTCATCAAGTGTAGAATTATACGGTATTGTTAATTCTAAGAAAACAGAATCGGTATCTGTAAAGTGTAATTTATAGTTTTTGCCATAAGCAGGCGCTAAATAATCATATATAAATCTATACATAAATAGTTTAGCTAATTCTAATATAGTGAAACCTATAAAATTAAACTTATCATGTTTTACGCTGTTTCGACGTAAATGTACAGCACATAGTTCATCACTAAATCTAGTAGTTCTTTTATATGTAGGTTTCCTTGTTAAATTTTGAAACCTATCTTTATCATAAACTATTTCAATATTTTGTCTATTACGCACATTTTCTAAAGTCTTACCATAAAATGCATTATTCATTAATTTGAAGAACACGTTTCCAAAATCATCTTTATTTCTTTTAGATATTTTGCGTTTTTCAATATTGAACTCAATATAATCTTTTAACCATTTAGATTTTTTATACACTAGTTTCCGGTGAATTTTTGTGAGAATCATTCCATGATCTAAATACCAATCTAGCATTCTTCCTTCAACAACATACTTTCCTTTATTGCTTTGTGTTAACATAAGTTTTTTTGTTGGCCTATATTTCTTAGGAATTAAAGATTTTTGATAATCTGAAAAATCTTTTATAATGGGAATTTTGTTTTCTGGGCAGAAAGGATAATATTTTGTTGCATCTTTTATATAATCAGGGTATACTAAATCAACTTCATATATATAACCAGAATTACGATTTCCATCATATGTTTTTTGATAATCAAGATTATTACACCATGTCATTTCACCTGTTGGTAATTCTTGTATCATGCAAGAAGAATATAAGCTATTAAAATCATAATATAACAAATAGTTTTCTCTCATGAATTCATCAATTGCTTTTTCACGTTCTACTCCTTCTCGTTTCGTTCGAAAAATTTCTAATATTTTTTCTTTTTCTTCTGGAGATAAAGGTTTCATTATTCCATATTCTTGTGGATTTACTTTCTTATTATAACATTTAACATATCTATTACCTAAAACGGATGAAACTCCACCTCTAATTCCAGATTCAAAAAATAATAATTTATCACATGTATTTTCTTTATAATGTTTAAGTTTAACACCAGTATGTTTTAATCCTGCTAACCATGTTAAACCTGGTGTAGAATAACAATAACATGGATCTATTCCGTAATATTCTAAACACATATCACGAAAGTTTTCAAAAAGATCAGCTAGTATTAATACATCTATCTGAAGATATTTCATTGTATAATCATACATTGTTTTACAATTTAACTCTCTCCAATTCTTTTTAGCTTCTGCATAGTCTTCGTCAGATAATTTTGATTGTTTTAATGTTGATTTAAATTCATTTATTGGAGGAAGTTGTTTTTCTTACATAACTTTATTCACAGAATTAAAATCTCCAGTTATATCAGTCTTCGACTGTGAGCCGCAGGCTATATACTCATACGGAAATATTCCTTTTAAAGGTTTTAAATTATATTTATTTAATATTTTACATTGTTCAGGTTTCAAAGTTTTTCCCATAACATCTAATGAATAAGGAGTAAAAAATCTAAATGCATCTAAAATTCTAATACAACCTAATTGCATTGAAAAATATTCTTCTTCTTGTTTACATAGTACATTTATTTTTTGTTGATGTAATTTTTCAGATGAAAATAAATCTTTCATTACTAGATGGAAATCATATTTAGAACCATTATAGAAATATAAAGGAACAAAGTTATATTTAAATTTGTTAGCATTAAGATTACAAGAATTATGTGCTGCACCTCTATATAATCCATTTAGATGATCATGATCTTTTACTTTATCAATATATCTACCTCTGCCAGTTTTATATTTATTTATAAAACATTTTCCACAGTAATAACAATTTATTTCATCATAAAATTCTTTTCTTTCTTCATCCGTTAATGGTATCATTGGTTTATTTGTTTCAAGCAATTGTGAAAAACGTCCTTGTAATTCTTCTACTTTCTTTGTAAACATTTCTGAACTATCTTCACCATAGTATTGTAAATATTCTGATTTAAATAATTCAGGATAATTTGAATGAATGTACATTCCCCAACATAATGGTTTTTGTTCAAATAAATATTTTTCTTTACTTTGTTCAGCTGAACTTTTTCCAGGTGCACTTTTTTCAGAATTATAATTTTCAGAATTATAATTTTCAGAATCGGGTGAAGCCCTGGAACTTTCCGTTTGATTTTGTGTCATATTAACATTATAAGCTTCAAAATCACAATAAATAGTAAAGGGTACTTTATTTTTAAAATACCATTTATTATATTCTAAATAATCATCTTTTGGAAATGTGTTTCTGACTGCTTCGTTTTGTTGACAATTCTCCAAATGTCTATTCATTTCTTCTAAAGTTCTAAAACTTGTCATACATTGAAGACAAGGAAAATTTTTATTATCTGAAGTTTTTGTAAATATAGAAACATCTTTACACAATATAAAATGTCCCTGATAATATAATATATTCGCTTGTGCTGGTTGTTTTGACTGTTCTAATTTTACAAATTCATCTTTATATATTTCATGTGTTTCATTAATTTCTTTTGTAATATTAAATGTATTTTGTAATAATTTTGATTTAATATTTGTAGCTGATAAATATATTCTTTATCATATTGTTCTTTATATTGTTCTGGACATTTTTTTAAACATTCATTTATTTTTTGATTTTCTTTATTATTTAATTTTTTATTATTTTCTTCATTTAATTTTTGAATTGTTTCTATCTTATTTTGATATTTATGGTGATATTCTTGTAGTAACATTTTTAATTGTTGTTGATAATCTATTTTACATTTTTGTAAAATTTCATTTAAATTTTTTAATTTTTGTTGATATTCTGAAGATAAAGATGAATATTTGTAATTATAATCATCAGTACGTCCTTTATAATTATTGTGATTAATCATTATTGGTGATAGTGTTTTAACAAGTTCAAATTTTTCAGTACATATTATATTTCCTTGGTAAAAAATATTATGATGCATGTAATTTCCTCTATCATTATATACTATTTCTGATTGACATAAATTTTTATTATTCAAATAAATTTTTTTTGAATCTGAGTAAAGTGGAATAATTTTACCAATAGAAACATAATTCACATTTAATTCAAAAACATTTACTTCCATTAAGTTTTTATTCTTTTTATGAAACTTTATTAACCTATTATAATCATATGGAAATTCATCTAAGCCATCAGAGAGATCAAATTCATTTATGTATTCTTCTTTATTATAATGACTTAGTCTTTCTTTGTGATATTCTGCAGGATGTGAATGTGCTATAATACTCCACAGAAAACAATAATCATCTTCATTTTTTATGTTGATTATTTGTGGTGAACTGAAAGGTAAAGGAACATAACTACCACCAGTATTATTTTTATATTTATCAATTACTATTTTCTTAGATAGTATTTTAACAAATCTCCAACCAGATTCACGTAACTGGGCTTCAATTATACAATTTTCTAATTTAAGTATCATTTGTTCAAATATGGGTTGTATATCATTTACATTATGAATTTCTTGTGAATTTGTAAAATGTCCTTGTATTATTTCTTCAGGAATTCCATCAGGTCCATTTTTTGTATAAAGTACTTCTACATTCATATAACATTTGAAAGATTTCTTAAATATATTATAAAAGTTGGTTAGAATATCAGAAAAAGTTTTATCGGTTTCATTATATTCAAAAGACTGATTAAATAAATATTTTATATCTGTTACGGGCGAAGCCCTAGAAACTTCTGTTTGTAAGGCTTCATCGGTTCGTTCAGCTTCATCAAATTCATCTATTTCGTTAAATTCATCAGTATCGCTAAATAAATATCTTTCATCTGGCACATGTTCATCTTCACTATTAAAAACTTTTTTATATTCCGAATGTGAATAATCATAAAATATTTTTTTAACTTTTATATCAGTAGGTAATGTTTCTATATAGTTTTTATAACTATTTAATTTTAATATATTTCCTTCATCAACTCGTTCTACATTTTGTAAATGCATTTTACTTTGTAGATGAGATTGATAACTTCTTTTTGTTTGCAACTTTTTTTTACATAAGTTGCAATAAAATTTTTCCATTTTTTTTTTTTTTTTTTGGGGATTTTTTTAAAAAAAATTATATTTAATTACAAAACAAAATATTTAAAAAGTATAATAAATAATTATATTTAATATCTTTTTACATAAAAAATAAAATGTTTGAAGAGTATAAAATAGAACATGTACCAGTTTTAAAAAATTATAGACATCCTACTAATCCACTTACACCTAAACAAGAAGTAAAATTTTACTATCACCATAAATATATGCAATTTGTGAAAGACTACAAAATAAAACATGGTATACCTAAATATGCTAAAACAAATGATTTTCCACTCTGTTTAAGAAGTTTTAGAGTATTCTTGGCTTTTAATAATTTATGGTGGTTAATCAATAAAGATAACTTAACAGTATATGATTTAAAAACATTACAGAAATTAAACATTCCTCCATATATTTAAAATATTTGGATAATTTAAAAAATTATTAATAATTAAAAAAATGTATAATTAAAAAAAACTTGTATAATTTGTTTAATTATTAAGTATTTCACTTACACCATTTATTAATGGTTTTATATCATTATATGTTTTTTTGGCTTCATCAAATGTAGATTTAGCATCAGAAAATGTAGATTTAACATCAGTTATTATTGGTGTTGCTTTTCTTAAACCGTTTCTAACATCATTTATTGCAATTTTTAAATAGTTTAATGTTTCATTATCTTGTAATCTGTTAGGTATTGGTATACCAAATTTTGCATTTAAATAATGATCAAAATAAAAATAAAATGTATCAGGAATAATTTTTAGTGGTACTTTTGCTTCAGACTCTAAAAAGATAATTATTTGTTCTATAACTTGATTTGATAAATGTTTTGTATTTGCATATATTCTAATATCAAAATCTTGAGAGTTATTATAGATTTCATGTTCGGTATCTACTAATATATTTAAATCTTTATCATATACTTGCATATGTTCACTTATGGTGTCAACACGTATTATTCCATATTTATGATGTGTATAATATGATAAAGGCATATTCATTTTATAATTTTTATTAATATCATTAAAGAATGCTGCATTATTTTGTGTAGTTGTAAAAAATGTTTGAATGTTTTCTCTAATCTTATTATCTACATCACAAGCTTTATGAGCTAATACAACTATTTGAATATTTTGATGTCTTCCTTTTGTAAATATTTCTGACATATTTTTTTGTTTTGATAAACTTGCAACATCATCTAAAATTAATAAAGATTTATTTTCAGGTGTACCAGCAAAACTTTCCATATCTTGTAACTCATCTAATTGTTTATCATTATAGACGTTTGTAAAAGTTGGCCATTCAGAAGTATGCATACAAAAAATATGTACTTTTGTTTCGTCCTTATAATATTGGTTTATATATTTTTTAATAAACGTAGTCTTACCACTTCCAGTTTTACCGTAAACAATGAAATGTAAATTTTCTTGATACATTTTACCTTGTTTAATATTTTTATTATTAGTTTTATCCTTAATCTTATCCTCCTCAGTCTTCCATCCTTTAAAAGTTTTTATTTCTTGTTTATAAAAATTTATTCTCTTTTGTTCCTCTGTTAGAAAGTAACCCCATTGATTTCCAATACATATAACAAGATGATAAATAAAAAATATTAAAATACATGCTAACAATATTTTTATACAATGAAATTTTAAAAAATTCCAAAGACGTGTAAGATCTGATTGTGGTATTTTTTTATTAAGAGATGAATTAGGGGGTAGTGTCTCTAAATATTTTTTATCTATATTATTATATATATTTTTATCCATATTATTATATATATTTTTATCTATATTATTATTATATTTAGTATTATATATAGGATTTTCTACAATATTATTAATATCTTTGAGATTCGGATCTTGAGGGGTTAGTGTATCTTGAAACTCAGTGTTATTCATATAATTATTTATTATTTCGTTTATTGCATTAAGAGATTTATGACGACTTAGATTACTTTTATTACTTTTATTACTTTTAATTATAACCGGTGAATATAAATCTTCCAAATTTTCGTTTTTATTCATTTAATATTTTTAAAATAAAAATTTAGGAATTATTATTTTTTAATTCCGGACTCGCATTCTTACACTCTTATGAGTGTTTTTTAACCTCTGTAGAACCTCCGGAATGTGTCGGACTTTTTGTTCCTATACTCAAAAGAAGTATTTTTAGTCCTCTCCTCTCTTCCGGAATGCTTAAGAATATTTTAATAAAATAATATTTTATTCTTTACAAAAAAATAATATTTTAATTTATATAAGATTATTTTAGTAGAAATACAAATATTTTAATATATATAAGATTATTTTAGTTGAAATACAACTATTTTAGTTGAAATACAACTATTTTAGTTGAAATACAACTATTTTAGTTGAAATACAACTATTTTAGTTGAAATACAACTATTTAAATATATAAGTCTATTTTAATAGATAATATAAATTATTATTTTGATATAAATTATTATTATGTTGATTATTATGTTGATTAAGTTTTGGACATAGTGTTACATGTCGCTGAAAATTTTTCTTTAATATAGTTTTTTGACAACCTCTACATTTAACTTTTTCTTTTAAACAATCCTTACACTGATATTTACTATCATAAAACTCTGTCTTAGGTTTAGTAATTTGACAACTTGTACATTGTCTTGTAGAACTTATACAAGAATTATAATGATTAGTAATTCCTTGAATTGTAAAATATTTATTACAATTACGACATAACTGATCTTTTAATTTATCTTTTTTATTTTTTTTAACCTCTTCTGGTTGTTCGCATAATTTTAAATGACGTGCAAAATTTTTTGATGTTATATTTTTATTACATCCGGAACATATTTTTTTGTTATTACTTTCAACAAATTGATTTTTATCAATATAATTATTTTGAGCTACATTATTATTTTGAGCTACATTATTATTTTGAACAAAAGGATTATTTTGTGCTACATTATTATTTTGAACAAAAGGATTATTTTGAACAAAAGGATTATTATTATTTTGCCTAGGTGTATTTTGCCTAGGTGTATTTATTCTAGCAGTATAAAGATTTTGTTCTTTATCTGAAATAAATAAATGCTTTAATCTTTGTAATGGTTGCTCTGATTGAATATTATTATACTGAATACTATTATTAGGTTGAATATTAGTCTGAATACTATTATTAGGTTGAATACTATTATTAGGTTGTAATTGATTCATATGCATACCACATGGTGTGTTTTTCATATGAGAATATAATAGTGTTTGATTTAAAAAACGCATATTGCAAACTTGACAAATTTGAGTCATTTCCATTTTTTTATTTTTATTAGGAAAAATTTTATTTTTATAATTTATGTATTTTTATAATCAGAAAAAATTTTATTTTTATTGTTTAAAAATGATGTTACCAAATGTTGGTGGAGGTGCATATATCCCGAATAATCGTGAATCAGAAATAGAACTAGAAAATTATATCATGAAAACTGGAGACGTTTTATCTGGTCCATTACATCTTTCTATTCTTCCACAACAAAATACAGAGTTAACAAATAAACAATATGTTGATACACAAATCAATGACTTAAAAGAAAAATATATAAACGATGTTATGGTTCCGCTGATGAACGAATTAAAGTTGCTTAAACTTAATGACAAATCATTAAACGAAAAATTATTAAAACTTGATAAAAAGGATAGAGAGCTAGAAGCAGATATAGCAAAACTTTTTAAAAAGATTTCTGAACAATCAAAAATTTTAATATTACTTTCTATAAATTTAAAATCTGCTTTAATTAAAAATAAACATCAGATAAAAATGTTAAAAGAACAATTAGAAGATGAAATAGAAAAACTACCTGAAAGAATTAAAAAGAATTTAAAGCAGTTACAAACTACATTCCAAAAAAGTGTTGATGAATTGAGTTCTAAAATTACTCAACAAATTAAAAAAATAAATCAATTAAAAATTGAAGTAAAATCACTTAATGAAAAAGTTGATAAAATGAAAACTCTGAAAATCAATTTAGAAAATGAATTAAAGAAAAATTTACAAAAAAACTCTAAAGAAAATAAAGAACAGTTAGATTCCGTTAAAAGAAAAGTAGATGGTCTTAAAGTTCAATTAAATGCTTTAAAAACAGAATTAAAGAAAAGTGAGAAAAAATTAAAAATGACTGAAAAAGAAATTAAAGTACATCACACGCTTCTTGATGCAATAGATAAAGTGCAACAAGCAATTAATAAAGTTATCTCGAAGTTGTTAGATATTCATAAACGTAAATCTTAAACGAGTATTGTAAATATTAACTTAAATATTTTTTACCTACAAAAAATAAAAATCATAAAAAATAAAAATCATAAAAAGTATAAATATAATTTAAAAAATATAAATATAATTTTAAAAATATAAAAGTATAAATATAATTTTTAAAAAAAATTTAAAAATATAAAAGTATATAATTTTAAAAATGGATAAAATTTGAGCTGATAATTTTAAAAGAATAAAACAATTAGAAGAGTTAATAAAACAAAGAAATATTATGAAAGAAAATCATAGAATAAAAAGAATGATTGATGCAGGTTTGGTTCCTGATAAAGTTAAACCAAAAACCCAATCTGTAAAAGTTAAGAACAAAAAATAAACATTTTTTTATAATGGACATCGGAGATGTCTTCCAGGGCTTCGCCCGTATTTATATTTTTCCCAAAAGTCAAATTTATTACTAAAAAATGCCTATAATTTATAAACACAATCTTAAACAATTTGCTTCAAATCAAAAAATTGCTCATGAACCACGTATGAATCCGGTTTACCATTATGATAATAGAGAAACCGTTCAAAAAGAAGGGGATGGCATCTTTTCTGGTATTGGTAGTATCGTTAACTTAATTAAAAATAATAAAGATTTGATTACATCTGCTGCAAAAGGAGCAGCTGCTATAGGTAGTACAGCTAGTGCAATATCAAATGCTGTCAAGTCTCAAAACGAATTAAAACAACTAGAAGCTATTCGTAAACTCAAGAATGATTCCGAAGAACTAAAAAAATTAAAAAAACTTTCAGATGAAACAAAAAACAAAATTGCTAACATAGCTGTAGAGGGTGATAGTAAACAATATGAAAAAACAATTGAAGAAATAAGAGGTAATGGCGTGAGCAGCGGAGCTGGTCTAGCAAAATTCTAAAATTATATTTTAGTAAAAATTTTTTTTTCTGTCTGTGAGAAAAACAAAAAGTCAAATTATTTTTTATAAAAATGTCTTCGCTTATCGAAAATAAATTTAAATTAGACGATCCTCCGTTCGTCAGTTATAATCAAAAAAAGAATGACTATATAAGAATTGCTATGAATCCCGGATCTTCCAGTAGAGTAAACACTGGAGGTGATTTAATTTTTGAAGTTGATAATCAGCAGAGTTATTTATATTTACCTGATTCATTTTTACACTGTGAATATTCTTTATATAGTGATGCTAATTTTACAACACCATTACCAGATACCGATAATATTACACTAGAGAATAATTTTTTCCCAAGTTTATTTACACAAATGCGTTTAGATGTTGCAACTCAAAATATAGAAACAATAAGTGATTCTCCAGGTGTAATTGATACAATGCTTAGATTTGTAACAATTGGTGAAAATAATAAAAAGCATGAAATCGAAGGTTGGTTTCCTGATACTAATGATGGTATAATTGTTGATGATTTAACTCACGCTGGAACAGATGCAGCAGGAATTGCGAAGGATGTAGAAAATATTGCAAAACATTTAAATAAAACAAATAATGAAGCATATAAAGAAAGACGTGAATTTAACAAGAAAAGTAAACAGATAGTAAATTGGTCATTGTCTCCATTATTCGGATATTTAGATTATGATAAAATATCATATCAATTAAAATTTAAACTAATAATTCATCGTACAGCAAATAATGAATTAATCTTTTATGGTAAGACTGGAAAAAAAGCATATTTAAAAATTGATAGACTTGAATGGTGGATTAAGCATATTACTCCTAGTTTAGAGATTGAAACAGCTATTGCAAAAAGATTAAATACTAACAAACCAATTCCAGTAAATTTTCTAAAGAGAACTGCTAGTTCAGTAACTTTTTCCGAACAAAGATTTAACTGGCATTTTACTAGAACTGCGAATACTCCAAGATATTTATTACTAACATTTCAAAGAAATAATTCTCCAAGTTTTGATAAGAACAATAATCTTTTTCATATTAATACAATTCGAAGTTTACAAGTTTCATTAAATCAAACTCGATATCCAATTGATCCATTAAGATTCGATGATACCAATAATCAATTTATGGAAGGATATGATTCTTATAGAAATCTTTGTATAGAATTTGGAGTTGAACCACAATTAACTCCTGGAGATTGGAGACATTTATATCCAATTTTCTGTTTCGATTTAAGTGCACAATCTGAAGATATTATTAAAAATGGTTGTGATGTAACGATTAATATTGAAAAGAAAGATTCCACAACTTCATTGATGGCTTATGGTTTATTGCTAGAAGATGCAAAATATTCTATTGAAATTCTTAATGGAAAGATGGTTAGGATAGGTTAATTAAAATTTTTTTCATAACTAGAATAGATTAAAATTTTTGTTAACTTAAAAATTCTTAACTAAAAATTTTTCATAACTAGAATAGATTTAAATTTTTTGATAACTTTAAATTCTTAACTTAAAATTTTTTATTAAAAATGTCGCAAGCGAAAAGTAATATTAATAATAAAACTGTTGAATTAAAATTACGTAATATTGTTGACAAAAATACCCCTAAAACTATTACGATTAACAAAAAAAAGTATTACATAAGTAAACCAATGATAGAGAATATTCAATTACAAGAAGAAAAGAATGGCGGGATTCTCCCATTAATTCCACTAATAATAGGTGGCATAGCAGCTGCAGGAAGTGTTGCAGGTGGGACAGCTGGTATTGTTCAAGCAGTAAATAAAAATAAATCAGAGAAGGCAGCATTAGAAGAACAAAAACGTCATAATAGAGAGTTAGAGAAAGTTTCTAGGGGCGAAGGGGCATCGGAGATGTCTTCCAGGGCTTCGCCCGAAGGAAAAGGAGTAGTAGATAATTTTATTAGTAAATTAAAATTAGTTGATGAAGGAAAACGAGTTCTTAAAAATATTCTCCACAATGTTGATGATTTAATTGAAATTAAAGAAACTAAAGATGGTTCTGGAATATATCTAAGTCCTAGTATGATTCGGTAATAACCTCAGGACCTTTGGTCCGATTCGGTAAAACTTTTATTTTATCTTTTAAAAGTTTTTTATCTTTAAAAATGGATACCGCAAATTCCACAAATTCAGAAAATTTAATTAAATTAAAAATTGCTAATTTAGATTTATTAAATTATCTATTAAACAAAAATAAAAACTCAAACTGTAAAATTTATGAAGGTAACGACGACAAACAAAGTTTGGCTACTACCTACGGTGGCGACATACAAAAAACATTAGAAAACTTTCCTGGATTTATTTGGAGTAAATATTCGAAAGAAAAACATCTTCCTGGTCATTCATATACTGGGCCAGGAACTCGATTAGATATAAGACTAGATGAGAATAATAATCCGAAACCAGGTGAAGAACCGATAAATAGAGTAGATGCCGCCGCTTACAGGCATGATTTAGCTTATCGAAATCATGATCTAAGTTCTCGTCATGCAGCTGATAAGAAGATGATTCAAGAATTAGATAGTATTCAGAATCCTACATTTAGAGAAAAAATTGAAAGAATGTTTGTTAAGAAAGCTTTACAAGCTAAAATATTATTCGGTCAGGGTTTAAATGAAAATCATAATTCAGACGTTTATGCATCTGAAATTCATAAAGAATACAGAAGGCCTAAATATTTATTGAAAGTAAAAGTATTTAATAAAGATGATATTTGGAGTGCTGATCTTATTCATATGCCGAATGATTCTGATTATAAATACGCATTGACCGTTATAGATTTATATACACGATACGCTTGGGTAAAACCTTTAAAAAATAAAAGTGGTCTATCAGTTAAATATGCGTTTGAAGAAATCTTTAAAGAAAGTAATAGAAAGCCAAAAAAATTGTTTGTTGATAAAGGGTCGGAATTTTATAACCGAAACGTTCAGCCACTATTTGAAATTGTTTATTCAACTGAAAACGCTGGGAAGGCCGTAGTGATAGAAAGATTCAATCGGACGTTAAAAAATAAATTATTCAAGAAATTTACTGAGCAAAGAAATCAGAGATGGTTGAAGATATTACCAGGAATTGTGGAAGAGTACAATAATAAAGTTCATTCTGGTATTGAAGAAACTCCAAAGAATGCTTCTGACGACCCTGATTTGATACGAAAGAAAATATTCGAGAATAATAATTCGAATGAGAGTAATCCGAATTTGCAGAAACTTAAACCGAAATTTAAAATTGGAGATAGAGTTAGAATATTTAAATATAAGAATAAATTTGAAAAAGGCTTTGTTGGCTATTGGACTAAAGAAATATTTGAAGTTTGCAAAATAAATAAAACTTATCCGATTACTTATGAAATTAAAGATTTAGATAATGAGGATATCAGAGGTCGTTTTTATCAAAATGAATTACAGAAAACAGAGCTTTAACCTTTAGGTGGCGCTTTAGCTAGCTTCGCTTGAGTTATAGATTGTTTAACTCTAACATAATATCTAGAAATGGTACTCCTTTTTGTAATTTGTACAAAACGTATAAACATAATTGTCCACAATAAGTAGTGCCTGGTGTTTGAATTTGAAACGTATTGTATGTTCCCGTTCCAAGTAATTCTTTTACTTCATTTGTAGGTGGAAGCCCGTATGAGTCAAAATAATAATTATCTCCGTTTTTACTAAAGATACCTGCTGACCAATGTACGCCGTTTTGGTCTGAAGTGTGAAGATTCGTTATGAAATTTACAGTTATTGATGGCCTATTTTTTAGGAATTGTAATTCGTTTCTCATTAGAACATGAAAATTCTTTATTCCTAATTCATTTGCGATTTTCTTTAGGTCGAAATTTGTCGTAGTTTGCGTTCCATATAATTTAAAAAACTCATTTATGTTGCTCATTTTATAATAAAAAAATTTCTTAAGAGACCCCTAGAAGTTAGAGGGGGGGGTATTGATTTAAAACTATTCTCTAATGATGTCTTTCCTTACTACTTAGTCAGAAGGGGGTATTGATTTAAAACATTTTTATAATGATGACTTTCCTTACTACTTGGGGGGGGGTATTGATTTAAAACTGGTCTCTAATGATGTCTTTCTTTACTACTTATTCGATTTTGAAATTATTTAATTTAATCTAAATTTAAACGTTACATTGTTGCATTGTGTTAGTGTTTAACTACATAGAGTTGGTGTTTCGCTCATCTTTTAACAATAGTAATTCATTACTCATCAATATGTGAAAATTCTTTATTCCCAATTGCTTAGCAATCTCATTTAAATCGAAATTTAATGTGGTTTTGTTTGCTGTATATTTTTTGGAAGTCTCTGATGTTTCTCATTTTTATAGAAGATACAATATTTCTATTATATTCCCGTAAATGAGAAATTAAAAACAACACATGGATATTTCAATTTGGTTACAACCACTTTGCATACATTCAATTTGGATACATTGAAATACATGTAAATTTGTCCACGCGAGGACAAGGTTTCATTGGATGAGAGAAAAATGACGTCATATAACAACATAATGAAAATGATTGAAAACAGGAAATAACATTACATTTAAAACAGGAAATAACATTGCATTTAAAACAGGAAATAACATTGCATTTAAAACAGGAAATAACATTGCATTTAAAACAGGAAATAACATTGCATATAACAACATAATGAAAATGATTGAAAACAGGAAATAACATTGCATTTAAAACAGGAAATAACATTGCATATAAGATACAAATTTTCTAAACAATAAGATTTCTGTCCACGCGAGGACAAGGTTTCATTGGATGAAACACTCTATTGTATTTACATGTGCAAGAGGAAATAACATTGCATTTAAAACAGAGGGGTTTAAAGAATGATAAATTTTCTTCACAGCGCGTCATTTGATTAGTTGAATGGCGCAGTATTTTAGCTGAATGGCGCACCATTGTTAAGAAAATTAAAATGAAATAGCATAGGTCTAAACGAAAATAAAGTGTCTTGCGGCCGTATCGCAATAACAATAGCGGAGTTTAACATCCAAATTCCATTGAATGTGTCAGCGCGGTATTATCGCTAAATGACGCACCATTGTTTGAGAGAAGAATGGTATCATTTGGAATGTCACATAATTGCTTTACACAATGAAGTCAATCTTCCGTTAACATTAGGCCGTGACTTTTAAAGTACAAGAGAAACAGACACCCAACAAAGCGTAGGAAATTTGTCTGCTAATTTTACCTAATTGAAATGAAACTTCGGTAACTGATCTCATTTTGCTTCAAGAGACTTTAAAAATAAGACTTGTCATTATCACAAACAGAGAGCAGATAGTGCTTACCGATAAAAATTTTACACATAACACTGAGTGAATTTTTTCTTTTTTCATGCAACAAGAATTTGTGTAAGTTTACAATTGTATTATTGACTCCACCATTTGGCTCTATGAAATCACTCAAAGAATCTGTAAATTCATGCCTCTCAAAATATATTCCTCTTGAATTCCTCTCGTAATTTTTTCATCCTCCCTGTCAACGATTGTTTTCTTCTATCTTCAAATTGATCTTGTCTCATTTTGAGAAATATATGACGAGAGCGTTTTAACACAACCTTCACTGACAAGAAACACTATTTAATTAAATAAGTCTTCAGCACAATTGTTTGAAATAGCCATATCGATTATTGTTGTTGTGTATTGTTACACGGCATTGCAGCCGGAGTAGGATTTGCTGGTTATATATTTCACGTCTTACAAATGTCTAAGTGGGTGTAGCAGCTGTTTGTTCTTTCATACATTGTTTCCTTTCAAATGTTTGAGTTGGAGGACACAGCTCCTTACACTGAAATGCATTTCATTCATAAATGCGAGAAAAGCAGATGTTCTCTACAATTGAATGACAATTGTAAAAGTACCTAAACTTATTGTTAAGAATATGTCAATTCCTTCAAATATTTTTAGTCACATGATATATTTTAAAAACCTGAAAAATGGATTTAAAAGACGTTTTTAAAAATACTAATTTTCAGTGTCCTAGAACGGTCATGATTTAAGCAATGAAAATCGAACCGAAGGTTCTAGGGCTTCGCCCGATTGTAATTCTCAAATTTGAGATACTCAACTTTTATGATTTTCGGTGTCCTAGAACGGTCATGATTTTGAGGGTGAAAATTGTAATTCTCAAATTTGAGATTTTGAAAAATTTGAAAAATTGGGTATTTTTAAAAACGACATAAATTTATGAATTTAGTCCCTTTTTCAGGTTTTTAAGACCTAAATTCATGAATTTATGTCGTTTTTAAAAGTACCATTTTTGAAAAAAATGGTACTTTTTGAATGAACCAAATTCATGAATTTAGGTCTTAAAAACCTGAAAAAGGGACTAAATTCATGAATTTATGTCGTTTTTAAAAGTACTATTTTTTTGATTTTATGGTGTCCTGGACCGGTCTTTTTCCCATTACTTGTGCGGTATTAAATACTATAATAAAAATTCAAGCATTCCTGAATATCTTCATCGCATGAACGGTTGACAAGCAGTCGGTAATAGGCTACATCTCGGTAAGGCTCTGTTTTAATTTGCCGATTGCATTTTTTGTAAAAACAGTTACCAGTACTTGAATCAGGGCTGTGGAGCCGGAGCCTTAAGGAGCCGATGGTTTTGGTCGGAGCCGGAGCCGATTTATCACAAAGGCTCCGGCTCCGATAGTTTGAGCTTTGATATAAATCTAGAATTTTGAAAGTTATTAATTGGCATCATAAAAAAATTAAATCATTTGAAATCTAAAGATATGTCTTTTAAGTATACCAATGATCTGTCCTCCACGATATCTTTCTTTGCAGTTGCCGCCTTCTTTTGTATTATATTTATTATATATTTACACACATGTGTAATATTTTTTTATTGCATATGTTTCGTAAGACTAATTTCCATATTGACAACGTATTCTCCAAAATCCATTAATTTGAAGACTTGTTATATGCATGCTAACTAGATGATTGTAGATTCCTAGCGACAAGTCGCCAGTCATTTATGTACACATTTCCAGTTCAGTCAGCAAAGATAATATAGCTACATTTCTTGCGCAATGTCTTAAATCTAATACGGTTACTATGTAGGCTATCATCTATCGGTATGGCTACTGGCAGAAACTACTGGCATCCGTGACAATGCCAATTTCCTTAGATTGTATTGTAGGCTCTTGTGCAGTCCCCCCCCCCCCGCCTACATTTTTCAAAACAATTGATTATTCAATTTGATCAATTTTGATTGGAGGGATAACTCTTCACACTCACACGAATGACCGCATGGCTATAGCAATAAGCGACCCAGCCACTTCTAGTAGCGCCCTATTATTTTAAAGGTATCTCATTCACAATGAATTTCCTTTGACTTCAAAATTCAAAGGGTATATTTCAATGCGAAAAACCCGAAGTCAAATTACAATGTTGACTTGCTGACGAAGTTTGCGACTATGACATCGCAATTACCCACGTAGATTTTTACAACAGCACGGAATGCTTCACTCAAACCGGTGATGCTGAAACGGACATCCAATGGTGCTGCATCTTTTGACCAGAGAAAAAATGGGGGAAGGACTGCACAAGAGCCGTATCGTGTAATAATATTTCCCCAAATGTCATAGACCTGTGGATTTCAAGAATTTTCATTATTATTTTTTCCGTCTGTCAACACTTTTTGCTGATATCATGCTGACTAATTATATGTAAACAATAAAAAAAGACTGAGACGCTCTCAATAAAGGCGCCTTTTGACCTCCCTTTTCTATTGTCTGTGACATTAAACCGCACGTGCATTCGAAAGCTAGCAAAGTAGATGGGATTTCTGCTCGGTGCTCGCAGTCAAATTTTTATTATGCATAGCACCCTGCAACATGCTGTGTGATACTCCGAGTTCAGTTTCATCAGCCTAACCATCATCAGAGGAATAGTGGTAATGTGTTATACATAAATTGAATATAATAATATACATGAATCATTGATGAATTATTTAGTGCAACTTTACGCCATAATGAAAAATATGAAATTAATATAATGTAAGTTAGGCCTTAACTTATTAAGTATGCTGCATAGAATTACAAAACTTGTCCTAAATTAGATATTTTTAATTTTTTTAAGTATAATTTTCAATTGTACATTTCTAGCCTACACTGCAATGAGGCTATCTAAATTACAATTTCTGCAGATGATGAGTCGTGGGCTACCCACCGATCATATTATTCATGGACCAACAGACTATTGAATAAAGGCAATAACAAATAACAATAACAACCTAAGCTAGCCTATAGACACTTTAATATTCAATAAAGCAATTGATATCTTTATTGATACGGTATATTTGGCTATATAGCCGATACCCTTTCCATGTTCGAGTAGATACAGGCCCTATAAGCTATTTAGAGGCATGCGCTATCCAGTTTCATATTCAAGCTTTGTTTGAAAAGCTTATACTACTATTCGGCCCCTGTGACGGCTAATTAGGTATATCATCATCACTCATGTGGTCTTATTTAATGTAGCCTCGTAGTAGACTGGTTGCAGGCTAGGCCAATTTATATTTAGCCAGTGCGGGAGATCTTTATCTAATTTAACCAATCCTGGCTATAACTTTATTTTATCTTTCAGAGATAGTCAATTCATGCAAAAATATATGACAAGTATGTTATTTGTCATTATATTAGGCTATTATCATTTTTATTATTAACTTAAGTCGTTGCTTGTTAATGAAAACTAATTTGATGATTGTAGCAAGCCTCTAAAGGCCACACCGTTATCCAAAAAACCCGTTCAACGGATCCAGGATAACCAGCATAGATAGAACCTGAATTTGAAGTCGGAGTCGGAGCCGGAGCCGGAGCCGAGCCGGAGCCTTTCACATCAGTGTCGTGGAGCCGGAGCCGCAGCCGATGAGATAACGCATCGGCTCCACAGCCCTGACTTGAATATCAAAATAAAATTATTGATAAATACTAAGAGTGTTGATTAAAAAAAATAATTGATAAATTGTTAATGATCACAATTCAACCACTCTTGAATATCTTCATTTGCTATCAAAATTCCTAAGAATATCGCTTCCCACATTGTCAGAGATGAAATAATCCAAAAGCAGTTTTCTTAATAGTCTTTACTGTAACACCTAAAATTACTATAAATGATTTATCTTCTGAACTTTGAGTAGGCCTACCCATAGAATGTTAATTAAGATCCGTTAAGTTTGATAATTCTGCTCTGCACATCAGCACAAGATTTGTCTTCTTTTTTACAGGTGTTGATTGCTAAGGCTGTGTATCTGTCCATCGATGACTCAATACCTGACCTACATTCGGCTGCTTTTCCGTCTTGTCTTGTGAGCTAATTAACCCCGAAAACTACTGGAATTATTCTTTATCCATAAATCTCTCATACTCACAACGTCCAAGCCATCATCAGATTCGGACAACCGTGTTGTGGTCCAACCGCGAAGATGTTTTTTTCAGTGACCTTGTATCATCGCTTCAAACTTCATTTGGTAGTGACTGTTTCTCCGTTGAACTGTAAATTTTTCGTGATATCACCTCTATTCTTAAAAATGTAACTGATAACGGCGCGACGGTGTTTGACTCGAAATGACAGTGTTTCAGATGAAGTGAAATGCGTATTCGGGCTGTGGGCATGCTTTCCGGTTGGAAGGATTTTCAAATGAAGAATGATCAAATCCGGATAGAGAAATTTCCTTTATGTTGATAAAAGTGATATTCATAAAAATTATTTGTATCGGATCGTTCGATGTGTGATACTATATAAAACTCTGTTCATTTTCCAAATACGTATGAAAAATTGTATTTTTGAAGGATATCCATTCCTTCTGCTGTTTACTTTGGGGAGCAGAGCTCAGTTTTTGTAATCTCTATGAATGTTATCGTACAAAGCATAATTTTAGCAAGATCAGTCATTTTATTATAGTCATGCAGTTTTATATGCCGTACGGATTTTGAACGACTTTGAGCATGAATAATTCGAGCAGAGCGTTTTACTAGCTATCTTTTTGCCGAATTATGATTGTTTTGGTTTTCTATTTGATAAATATAAAACATTTCATACAAGAAGATATTTTTCATGAATTCAAATTTGCAAATGTTTCATAATCGCCTATGAAGTAGGATAAAATTTGCTTATTATTTGCTAAACATATTATAAAAGCTAGAAATAATTTGCTAAATGTTTTGTAAAAGTTTGGAAAATTTACAAAATATTTACTAAACATTTCGTAAAAGTTCAGAGAATTTGCCAAATATTTTGTGGAAGTTTGGCAAGTTTGCTAAATATTTAGTAAAAGTTTAGGAAATGTACTAGGTTTGATAAATATTTCTTAATGTTTTGGGCCTTTAATGCCAAGTACTTGGAAAGTATTTGTTAAACTGACAACGGTAATTTTACTCGGGGAGACCATGTCAACGGTTAAAAGCTTCTTATCGAACAATGTTTGCAACAATATTTTAGCAGTCCGCAAGTGCACATCGAGAGGCACTGATAGTGGAAGTCTCCTTATAGAAGGCAGAGGCCACATACCTTTAACACTGAACATTGTTTTGTCAGCACTTGGTTGTCGATGAGAATCTCCTCCCAAACGTAGCGGCACTAGACGAAATGACTTACGAAATCTTACAAGTTCTGACCAGAAAGTACCAGTCGTGCTAAGTCTTATTAGCAAATCTGATCAGATCTGATAAGATCTTATTTGTGATTTTTAGAAATCTTTTGAGTAGAAAAAAGTCTTTAATTTTGCGCTTTGTCTACATATATTCAGTGCACTGATGTTCCAACAAGATCATTTAACAGTAAAACCATTGATATCGTCTGATCTTCGCACTGAAATCGGACTTCAAGTTTGAAATTTCAGTTCACTTTCTTTAACTGGTAAGATCTGAAAAGATCTTATTTTGCAAAATATAAGACTTAGTAAGTCTTATACTTTCTGGTCAGGAAATGTAAGATCTTAGATAAAATAAGTTCTGATCAGACTTTGCAAGAATCTGGTCAGACTTAATAAGACTTAGCAAGTCACTTCGTCTAGTGGGCTTTTCCATAGGAAATATCGTCTTGTGAAGATCAGTCGCATGAGCCTCGAGCCGAACATGGGGATATCCGCATCTAAAATTGAGATAAGCAACATCAACATAGGGTTACTACACGATAAAGTTTCATTTTTTGCACAGGCACACGAAATTTGGGAACTTCCACTAACGTATTATAAAGCAGACAATTGAAGAATTAGCAATTACGATATTAAAAAGTAGGCTACACTCAAACTCAGCAAACGTTAAACCCTCACTCTGCAGTTTAGAGACGAAAATCTCATCTCTCGAACTTTGAGATGGCAACTCTCACCCTCGCCGCTTGCTGCAAGGTTGTGCAAAAACTTGGGGTCAAAACCCAAAATCCAAGTTTAAATAAATGAATGAAATCAAGTAGACGAAGTGCATTCTTTGTATTTCGTACTGACATAAAGATTCTTCTATAGGCCAAAAATCTTATTCGGCCCATGAGAAGTGAGGTATTAGTGGGAAACGATTTATTATTGCAATATTTAATGTAATTAGTCGCCTAAGTACATGTATTGCGTCATAAAGTTTTCTTTTAATTTAACCAACACTGATATACTGACTAATTGAAGATCTTTGATTTAGTTATGATTGAGTTACACATTGCTCATAGCAAAGCAATTGTTTTTCATTTTATCATTCAGAAATATAAACAGGCTTGATAAATATTATAGGTGCGCAGTAAGCGAATGGTTAAACATATTTAGAATGCGAAATCGGAATGATTTTAATTTTTGGATAAATGTCGGCCATCGCAGAAAGTTAAGGGTGAGAAGATAACTGCGAAGATGTAAAATATGCGGAATATATAAAAATTCAATATGCAAAAATGCAGCAAAAGACATGTAAACTTACAGTAGATACAATATGTAGGCCTATGAACTTTCAATGCGCGGTAATCGTCAAGCCCAGAATGAAATAGCTAATAATCACAAGTATTTCACTTTTGAAATGTTCTGTGAATCCAGTGGAAATTTGATAAAATATCAGAACTTTATGCTCTTATCCTGTAGCTCTCCAAAGATTTAAATCAAAATATTAATTTTTGTAACTTGATCTGTATATATTCAGCATTAATAGAAAACCTAAGTTTTGCATCACTTACCCAAGGTCGACCCAAAACCCTAGGTCCAACCTTGCTTGCTGTCACTTCAGCACGTGTGTCAAATACAATGATTAGAACCTACCATAGGAAGCGGTCGGGGAATCAAGGGCGTTAATGTTCTTTATTGACAAATCAGTTGTCACTCACTCAGTATAATACCATGAAACGATGATTAGAGCTGTAAATTTCCAATTATAGCTCTAGTTTATTTAAATCATCCTTAGTCAGAAAGCAAAATGACTATATTAGGCATTTTTCTTTACTGATGCAACTTGGGATTGTATTTTTAGTTATCGCTGTTCGCATGATATTTTTTGTATTTTTTTATCTAACTTAAATGAAGTTAAAAAATGTGATTTTAGCACAATGAATTTATGTTTTGAGTTGATCAGACCTTTTGTCTCTTATTATCTCCTAAATTGATAAATGCAAAGGTTTCAAAGCAACTTCCACCTAAACAATCATTAGGGCTCTATACTTTGATGAAATAGGAACCATGAGATTTGTACAAATACTGACAGATGGACCGAAATACCCTTTTGAGACTATAGTACCTAATAAGGATGGCCGACATACAAGCACATGTAATTCACTTGATGCGTTCTCCAAGTGAAATACAACAACGCGAATCCTCAGTTTTAGGAAATAGAAACTGTTGTTGTACAGTATATTCGAATGTACCACACCAATCATCGCGGCAGATCGTTCTCTAAGTAACGTCCATGGTAGATCATGGTCACTCTCATGCACTGTTGTTTAGGTATAGGGTTTTTTAACGTGCAACTGGACCCAATTTTGGCAGTTCTAAATTCAAATGTGCAGTTGCTTTTCTTGGTTTGTGCAGTTGAAAACTTGTAGTCAGGAAAACATGTGAATTTATAAAAACGTAACAGAAAGTGGAGTGGATGTCAAGATATGAATGGCAATTGCATCACTTACGTTACAGGAAACAACTATTAAGATATGACAAAGTGTATTTGCTGAAAATTGAAGTTTGCAAAACGATTGACCTTCTTGATTGCTCGTAAACTGTGAGTCTTAAATATTAGTTGCATTGAGCTATAGGTGCACATTTGGAGAGATCTGTTCGCCCTATACTTCAATTCGCACTTTTTTTGTCTGGAGGCCAAGGTGATGCGAGCGTTGTTACTGCCACTGCTTGTATGAATTGGAAATTGCAAAACTAATATATGCACATGTAGTTCTGGCAGAGAACATACATGTACATGTACATGTGCTTTAAGTAGAAAAACTGGTAGCTAGTCATGAAACAAATTTCGTAGGAGACAGAGTCATGGACAAAGAGAAATTTTTCAAATGTACATGTATACATGTATGCCATGACTTGCAAGTTTTGCATGTTGCATGCGAATCATCCACCTCAAAGGTGTTAAAAACGGCTCTAGTAGTGGGCCACATCATGGATATGATTAGCTTTGTGATCAGCTAATTCTATAGTAGGCTACTACAGAAATCAGAATCATTGAAATGATAATAGGCCTGCTGTGAGGAGCAGGCCTCTGCAACTTCTTTTTTTAACAAAAGATGAAACCAAAAGCAGATGCTGAATGTGCACATTTGTTATCAAAAACGATGCTTAACCAAAATTTTAACCTGTGGTTGTTTTTACGATTTCCAAAATATTCTGTTTTCATTGAAACATACTAGCATGCTTAGGGCTTTTCCGCAAGTTTAGAACAGTGATAAATATAGTTTTAAGAAATATAAACCATGCACAGAAATTGTACCCACAACTCTGCACCGGAGCAAGATTTCGGAATGCTCAAATACTTGCATAAAAACCGTGGAAAACATTGCCAAAGTGGCCGGTCTTAACAAAGGAAATCTGCGATCTATAACGAAACCTACTTTTAAGGCATTTTACAAAAGTTAGTTAAATACACATTAAATTGGGAATGCATTGCTAGAAATTCTATCAATATAAATAATATAAATGAGTCAGGGCCGAAACCGGCCGGAGTAATCAAAGCCAGCAGGGGTTGACAACGTACAATGTCAATCAAAATTGATCGCATGCCGCTAACTTCAGACACTGCCCTACCATCGACTGTCAAGAGCACATGCAGGCAGTAGGCGCTACTATCATTACTCGTACATGTGTTTGCATTGAAATCCAATCATTCATTTTGATTCCTCGAGATTTTTTCCAGTTAATCGAGATATGAAATAATCATTGGATAGATAGGCTAAGGAATACATAATTCTTACAAAATTCACACAGTTGACCAAACGGCAGGAGATCATTAGTCATTATAGCAGCACAGAAAAAAATCAAGATCCCCTTTCTTTTGAGGTCGATTTCTACTGGCGCTAAAATTATGCAAAAGTTGACGCCCTTCGGCGTCCCGCGCTTTTAAAAGTCGATAGAAACAATGTGGACCTTAGCAGAATGGTGGAGCTTGATTTTTGATTTGCTGCAATAAAAATTCATGTAGGCTAGAATATAGGATTCTGACAATTTTATTTGAGATAAGCTATATGTAATTACATGCAAAAGTTAGTATTTTTTGCTATTTAAGAATCAGTTCGCAACATTTATGTCAGATAGAGCATGTTTACACTCTCAAAATGAATAACGTTATTTCACTAACGCTTTAGTTGCGCACCGATAACGGCTGATTCGACGGGTTTTCTTGTGTAATAACGGCATATATTGAGCTATGTATCAATTAGTTATTAAGAGCTACGCTAATCTAACACATGTTTTAGTGTTATTATACGTAATATAACATCGGTTTCAGCGTTAGATATCTGTTACTTATGCATCAATAACGGTTTTTATAGATAAGAACTGGCGTTAGTTTTCAAATAATAACGCTTGAAATGCCAGCTGAAACGCACAACTCTACCGTTAGAATACCGTCATAATAGCGTTATCATCCATGGTTTCACCTAACGGCAAAATTACTCTACAAACCCGTTAGAAAATAATGAGGTTACAAAAAGAATCAGACTGCATAAAATTAGGAATATTCTTAGGAATTACAAAAATGTATCAATTCATAAAACAAATCTACAAAAACCTGAAATTGGCTATACATCTGAAAATAAGTCAATTCATAAAACAAATCTACAAAAAAATGAAATATATCTTCTGAAACCTGCTATAACATAGAAATGCATGAAGACCAGTCATATACAAATCCAGAACATACAACTATTTTAAATTTCCCATTAACGATGAAAGACTTTGGGAACGCTTATTTTTCGAAAGGAAAGATGTTTTCAGAATTTGTTCTTGTAGTAGGCCAAGCATTTGACTAAATGAGGAAGGATAAGTCAAATCGAGGAGGTAATAAACACAAATGATCGCGCTGCATACAACAGCTACGGTGAACTCCACGGGTGTTGATTCAAAAATGACGGTCGGATTACGGAAGACAATCATCAGCTGTTTGCGGTCCATAACTATTTGTGGTCCATATCGGCTTCCAGATATTTTCTTCCTTTCATATACTTCATCCTGAAATGGGGAGACTATACTAAGTGTTCCATAATAGTTGCTCGGGTAATCATGAATTATTTGATATTTCCTACGCAGTCATATTTCGTAGATTTACTGTTTACACAAATCTTGGTTATGCAGAAAATGTTAATATAGTTATCGGATGATGGCAACAATGTGTACTAGATAGGGAAAAGAGAAAAGTGCATGAATGTAACAATATCATAAATGAATCTTCCTATTTATCCACAATTTTAACCATGATTTTTGTGGGCTTTATTCGTGGGAAATTTTTAGACAACTCATAGCACATAGTTGATTGCGGTATACGGGCGATTCATAATAAACGTGGCTATGAAGTCCGTAAAGCAAAAGGCACTCCCAAGTAGTTTAATCCGCATTAGTAAAATAAAAGGATTATGTACAAGCTAAAAATATATACAGGCGGACGAGCTTTCGCTGCGCAGCAGCATCCTCGGGTCCAGCAAGGAGTAGGCCTAAACCGCGATGGTGCGGTGGCATAATATAGGTTGAGAGATCGGCTACCACTGGGTGAGCTCCTCTCTTCTATTGAGAGACGGACACTGTTGTTGAATGTATTTGGCTTCGGCGATTCTTGCCTCTACAAGACTCTGAAATTTGTTCAAGAATTCTATAGTAAAGTGATGAATAGTCAAACTGTTTTCGTGTTCATGTCTCGCGTGGTCTGACAGCGCGCTATTGTTGTTATTGGTAACTAAGCAACGTTTATTATTGTATCTCTGATAAAAAGGACGGGCAGTTTGACCAATGTAAAATTTATGGCAAAGAATACAAGTAAATTTATACACTGTGAATTTGTCACTGCAGCTTTGCTGATCTGGTAATTTGTCGCAGATATCACAATTCTGATGTTTATTGTCTCTATTTACAGGTTGATTAATACACTGCTTTAAGTACCTGCCATGTTTGTTAACTAATTTTATGGGAATATCGTATTTTTTTTACTAAAGCCGTCAACTTTCTGTTGCATGTATCATTGAGGAAATTACATTTCCAAATAACGAAATTTTTTAAGTCTTGCTTATTTTGTAATTTTCTTTTGTTGTCATACTTTAGTTTTTTGTAACCATTTTGATAAAGTTGATTGTTGAATTTTATAGTGGCTGCATTCATTTTTTACGAATACAGAAATGTCCGAAAAATTCAATTTGGTTTCGCTATTAGGAACATCTAAAGTAAACTGAATGCTCCCATTGATGGAATTAAAAACATTTCTGATCATCTTAAATATTTCCATGTCATGATCAAACGGACCCATGATTACATCGTCAATATAACGCTTGAAAATGAGTGGTTCAATTTTATGGTCCTGCTTCAATTTGTAAAGAACTTCCGTCTCAATATCGTTCAAAAAATAATCGCGAAAAGGGGAGCAGAATGTGCATCCATGGGACAGCCCTGCGTTTGAATATAAAATTTACCATTGTACTCAATTTCGTAATTGTACATGTACGTTGCAGTAACATACGTTGCAGTTACGACCTACAAATGACAAGTTCACAATCTATGTTCAAATTGCGTGGACGTTCTGTTTCTCAGTTAATCATAAGTTCCTTTAATTCAGTTATTCACAGGCTTATTTGTTGCAATGGAAATTTATTAGGTAACTGATGATTATCTCATAAGAGAACGCCTACAAAAATTCGAACGATGACCTTGCCATATACATGTACATATATTCGTTTAATACATTACGATCTCGCGTGAAAATGCCCATATCTAAAATGGCAATATTCCTACACTGTCCTTTCCTGTTCAGAAATCATGTTTGAATATAATAAGAGAGAAAAGTATCCCTATGCGTTGATACGAGCACGGACTACGGATATGTGGATAAGACAATGAATCTGACTGAGATTAAATCAAAATGTCCTGATATAAATGTCCAATTTTAAGGTCTTTTGTTTTATTGTCCGTGTTCAAGCCAAAGCGAAAGGTTTTTATCATCGTTGTGTTGTCACTAAACCAATTTTAGATAGATGAAGATTGCGACTACACAATTCAAAAGTCTTTGTCATTCAGTAACTCATCCGAAACGTTTAGCCTTGGTTCACAGTCCAAGAGACGATAGTGCAGGCCCCACTGCGGTATTTTCACTTTCACATAGAAGTTTTATAACCTATTTCGAACACGAATACTTACTATCGCTTCAATGGTTGATTATTGCTTGACATCATTGATTATTGATCGCTCATTCTTGAGAATAAAAAAATGACATAAATTAGAAGAAAAATTATTATTAATAGACTTATTTATAAAAAGGATTAACTTTTCTTATTGTATATTATTATTTATATCTATAAACTTTATTAAACTTCATCTTTATTTACTGAGTTAAAAGCTAAAAAGTGTTAAACTCACTCAATAAGGATACTAAGTTTGCGACCGATATCCCTGAAAATAACTACTTGAACTATTAAAGATTTCACTATGGGTTAAGCAAAATTAATTTTTGCCATTATCAAAATGAAATCGTACGTCAAGTTGTACCCGTCCTTTACTAAAGATAGTTGGGTCTCCAGTTATGTAAAGAGAAACTTCACTCTCAACACCTTTGACAGCATCGATAAAAGAAGTACAGCTCTAACTCTCTTGGCATCGAAGCTGGAAACAAAACCAAATCTCGTCTCAAGTGTGATGGTCGCTCTGATAGAGATTTCGTTATTAACAAACGCTCGCGTAAATCAAAAACTATTTTAATGAAAATAAAGTTGTTCTAAATATTGATTTTATTAGTGATCGTTTTTCTTGCAAAATTAATTATCGTATTCGTAAATATAAACTTGACGTTAAATTCGCAAATTAAAGTAAGATAAAATTATGTTACTTATTTCGAAACAAGAATAATAATACACGCTAACTAATTGTTTTCTTTGTAGTAACTTCTTAATCATAATAATCGCAATTTAGTTGTTGTTTATCCGCTTATTCGTCATTTTAGTTCTAATAGTTACATAGATGATCTTCACGCCCTTTTTGTTTGAGATTTGATTAACATCGCAAAGTAGCCACCCCAGTGGGTGGTTCAATGTGCCCTATGCGTGGGGCACATTGAACCACTTTGGTAGAAATTTTAAAATTAAAATTGTGAGGAGATTAAATGTCACAAAAACGTCCAACAACTCAGAGATTACTAGGGATACCCTCAACCTTTCATCCGAGTTTGATTTTGGTTCATTTGATTTAGTATATTCAAACTGTTGAGAAAAGATCAAAAACATGTTCAATGTGCCCCACCCGCCCCTATCAAGAATGGAGATGCAGCAAGTCCCCTGACTGATCACTGTTTGAAATGTACCGCGAAATGTATTGAAGATTGACGTCAGTATATTGCTAACTTTGGATTGCCCTGTCAAAGCCAGTATCAACTAATCACAACTATAATTCAAAAATTGATTTGTACATGTACTTCGTTATGACTGCATGGCATGGTGTTATGAAATATAAATACACATGTCAACAGATTCTCATCGAAGTTCGCAACCACAAATTGAATGCTGTAACAAATACGCGAGTGACTCAAAACCAAAAGCAGTTTAACTTGAATTAATAATGGCAGCTATTCGATGTAAGCAATCAAGCAGATTTTTAATGTCATAATCACACATTTTCACTAAACGTTGACGTATCTCGATGAACAATGCGATGAATACTCATTTGACTGTTCATCTCATGCGGGCTTCATCTCTTCATCAACACGATTTCATGTTTAAAAATTGTGATTTATTAAGTGGGTTTTACTTCTCTAGAGGCACATTAGGTAATGAGAAGACGTGTTATATACTGTCATCAATTCATCATGAAAAATGCTAATTATCATGTCATTGTAATAACATCAGGATAAGCTTAACGATGTAAAATGTGGAACGCCTTTATTTCTGAACAAATATTGCCAGTGATAGACCTAGGCGTACAATAATAGAATTACTAAATCCTGTACAAATTATAACTAACAACCGATGGAGAGAAAGAAATAGTTATAGATCAGCTTACCTATTAACAACCTGATTGTTCGAGTCAATTCCGTTTCTTAGATTGTGTCATTCGCTTCCAAGGGATAATAAAATCGATTGCCATGTATCCCGATTCCATCGATGTAGAAGTCAAATGACAAATCATGAAATATACGAATGAAACTTTGAAAATGTGGAAACAATTTATTGTTAAATGATTCTGAAGAAAAATGAGAAAACACTGCGCACTCGGAAGTCGTAATATATGTGTAATTTGTTGGGAGATTTATTGAAGGAAGCCAATCTAAGAGATCCTCGAAATCGGTGATATCATCCTTGGGAATTCGAATTATCAAGTTTCCATTCTTGTGTTCTCTCCTTCCATGCGAGCCGCTGTCGTTGATTCTTCTTTTGTTAAGTGAAGGATGAAGTGTATTTGATGAAGATGCCGAGGTATAGTATGATGGAAAGTTGTTGAAACCACTGGGAACTGCCGAAGATTTGAGTTGCAATAGTTTCAATTCTTTTCTTGGACACTTAGATGATCTTGAATTGTTGACCTGTCTTGATCAAATCATTTTCGAGAAAATACAGAACAAATTCGCGAAAACAAGGTTGGAACGAAAACGCTTCTTTGGCCAAAATTATCGACATCCTCTCGTTCAATTGCTCTTATCCATTTGTCGCGAAGAGTTTGGTCATGAGAAAATGCAAAAAACGATATATGCACATTCGTTGAGTTATCTGATGTGCTTTATGTGCACTTGCTGTTTATTATCGTAGACTGGCTGCACTCCGTGTGCCGGCACACGCATAAATGACATGCTTTGAGACAAGCTAACCAACTTGATGCTATAGCAACGTATCGATCAATCAGATGACGCTAGCCTCACATATTTGCATGCAGATTCGGCAGATCGCTGTGAGGAGGGAATCGAAGGACAAAGGCAGTATTATGACTGCGTGTGCACACACAGTTGTGCTGTCCTGTATGAAACTTCCCGTCAACAGCAGCGCATTGAAATGCGCTTTGCGCTATCGAACAATGAAATCTATCAGTCTTCACTCTATAGTATAGACTGTGGGATATTCGTGAAAATTTAGGAGTTGCATATCCCGGTGCTCTAGACATCCGACAATGGTTAGAAATAGAAGGTTGGAAGAAGCTCTATTCCTCTTTCAAAAGGAATTACCCTAATTCACGGTCGTTCGGAGAAAGCGAAAATAGACAGATAAACGGCTACTGAAAACAACGCAACAATGTGTTCTGAGCAGGGTTTTCAACTTTCGAAAGAATTTTTTCCTTTAATTTGCTTTCTCGTTGCGTTAGAGTACTAGCAACATTTTCTGCGCTGCAGCGAAGAATGTGCAACAGATTAATGCACCGATTAAAATCAGGCTGTGTTAATGTAGGATTGTATACACATCTAATACATTAACATGCGTTTTTCTTTTTGTCAGGATGTTCTGTGAATTTCCATGTAATTCTATCTACATTTTGAATCACTCAAAAAGAAAATACAAGGAACGGAGACAGAACTGTTGACCCATATCTGCCGCTATATGTAGACATGTATTGATATCTTAACTTACCACATGCTGTCGGAAATGTGGTCCTGATATCTGGTATGAGGAATTCTGTAATCCTTTTTGCAAGAGGTTGCCTTTTTGTCTTTCATCTGTGCCACTTGCAAAGAAGCAGAATGTGCTGACTATGCTCCTCGAGCGCAGCAGGAGTCTTTCTGTTGTAAATCACAGCAGTGTTTAAGTTATATAGATCATACGAATTGGAGTGGACGAGATTTGATAATATTGGTCCGGCTATAGCTACTGTCGGCATATAGGGAGAACATGCCGATACTTCCCAATTTTCTAATCATCATGTCGGCGCAGCCGTCACCTAGCCGATGGGTACCGACAACTCCTGTGTCGGCATTCACTCGGTGCGCCGATACGGTTGACAGCCGACACTGCCCGACTAATTGACGAGGCATCGCCGACGATTTTTTTTCACCGGGAACATCATGAATGCGATCATGTCGTTATATTCTTAAACGAAAAAAAATAACATGTCTAGGCCTATATATATGTAGAAACTTTCAACAACGATGACAATTAAAACTTCAAAACATCACTAAAGCCAATTTGATAACGTTATTAAACATTTGAAAACCTATTATTTCATAACGCTATTTTAATTATCATTAGCGTTATTATTTGATAACGTTATTTGTAAATTCTAAAATCCGTTAGGATAATTTGGCGTTAGGTATATTAATCTAACACCATTCCGTCATGTACTAACGTTATTCTTCTAGCATCTAACGGATACTACCGTTGTGCAGCCGTTATTATACCGTTACTTTTGTGAGTGTGTAGGTAGGCATCTTTAAATATGTTATACCAACTATAAATGCTCCTATAATGGTGTTTTCCTTTTGATTGACTAAACGATTTCCTCTAGAGTGAATGCATAGTTAATGGTCAACATAGGCCCATTAAAATAAATCGGAAGGCCATGCCCGCGGCCTGTTCCATCCCGGTGATGCTTAATCACAGGAGAAAGAGAACATGCGTGGTCCGACGCTTTGAAACTGATTTTTTCACCGCATCAAACTCAATTTTGTCATGCTAAAAAGTTATTTCTGATCTGATTTGGTCGATGGTTTATAAAGATGATAAGCTCCTGAAACTCTCAGTCCATCCCGAAGATGATGCCAATCAGTTGCATTGCTTCAAATGTTGGAGTTTATTCAAGATGAAATTATGCTGATAATGCTCTTCAAGTGAAAGGATTTCTATTTTCCCTCGAAATTAATGTTCATGTTAGCTCATGGTTGAGAAGAAGAACAGAGAAGAAGTGTTAATTGTCCTGACGTAGCAGCGTGAAGCAAAGATTGATCAAGCGCACTCAAATGAATACCTCCCTAAAGCTTACTCCGCGGCAAGCTACCGGAAGCGAAAATCCTGAAGCTTGTTATTTGGGGGGGGGGACTTATTGTAAAATCCGGTGCCATAAGAAATTAAGGGCTACTGAACGTTGTTTGTACAAAAAGTCAAGAATGATTGAAAGTTGATTGAATGATTGATGTCGGCACCTCTCTTATAGTTATAAGAGTTTTATCTGCAGTTTTTCAAGATCTGATCAAATTTTGTCGAACAAATATCACTGACAAATTATAATCTCCAAATATTCATTAGTGAGAGAGGATCGAGTTCGTTGAGTTCCGTTGGTAGCTTATCTCTCATGGCGCATCAGCAACATACTGCGCCAATTGCGGGAGCAAAACTCAGGTACCGAGCGTTTAATGCTATAATCGCATTTATGGCTTCACTGCGCACAGCCTAAGTTAAGCTCACATACACTATTTCAAGAGAATGCATAATGTCCTACTGTCTTAAGGAAAATACAGAGCAAGAAATTTGGTAAAATTGAAATTAAACATGCGACATACAGATGTGCATGTACAGACGTTATTACATAACAAATAATTTTCTGAAGGAAATGAAAAAAATGATCTCAAGTTTAACTATGACGGAAAGAATTCGCGAATCCTATGCTCAGAAGACTCCCTGCCAAGGGGAAGCATAATGTAATTGCAGGATATGATTGTTGGCATTTGAAACGGGCACATTTCACCTCATTTCGGTAACTATGCTGTTGGAGTGTCAGCGATGAACTCGAATGGTCGTGTCATTCTGCAGTTGACATGTCTATACTTAATATGATTAGCTTCTAGATCGGTCAAACCTAAATCACCATTCTATTCAGCGCTTACTTCATAATTAGTTATTCTTGATATAAATCATCAATTACAAGAATGATCAGGTAAGGAATAAAAGGTGGATTAAGCATCAGCATATTGAGCTCTCGAGTATTCTTCAAAATAATTTCAAAAGACTTTGAAACTTGATACTTTACCACGATATAATTTGAAAAAATGATATTTAAAAAGCTCTAGATTTTGCGAAATTTTTAGTGCTTTTTTCATATTGTCATTTTTCAATTTGATCATGAGACATTTTTACCACATTTACATATTTGTTCGATAATTGCTGCTTGAAAGATGTTAATCCACAAAATTGTTATTCACTATCTGAAGAGTGCGGAAACTCGATTATCCCCAGGTTTTCAAATTCGTCTAAAATCTGCAAAAATATATCAATCGTCACCAAACGTCGGATAGACGTAGGCCTACTTAAGCATATTTTCTACCTACATCAAAACTTTATGCAGATCGGACAAGTACTTTTTGCATTATAGACGATAACGTGAAGCGCAGCGATGTCAACCGCTTCATTTGACTTCGTCTATTCGACGCATTCCCGCCGAGCAAGCTTTGTCCGCGGACAAAACGGGTAAGAAATGGACATCCGTCGGTCTTCCATTAACTCACACTTTTGTCCGCGAGACTACGGATAAAGAACGGCAGTATACGGAAATCCATCGGGCTTCCGTTTCTCGGACTTTAAATTCATGATTTACGGAACCTTCACGGAAAAGAAACGGTTGCGCATGTCCGGAAATTTCCATGTAAATTCTGATATAATATACATACTTGTTCTGCTTAAACTTATCGAATGCTACTTGATTCGTTTATCTTTTAGTCATGTTTTTGGTTTTATCAAACAACATCTAAGTCGAACGTTTGCTGAAAGCATGGATGCAGATCACATTCCAGAATATTTTGTGGTCTAGCGATAAATTGAAGATCGATGATCTGTAATTCGGCATCTTGTTTTAAGTATTATTAAATCGAAGCGTTTAGGTTTATGCTTGATTGCATTCTATGTTTCTACTTTTGCCGAAGTGTGCGAGAGTACACCGTAGGCCGCCAGAATCGAACGCGTGCATAATTTCGACAGGAATATTATTGTTTTGCGTAACATGTAATAACCAGGGCAATCTCTTGCTATTTTTATAACTATGATTTCAGTGAGCACAACAAGTAAAGAACATCGCCCTGCATGCATTGCGTTCATTTCAATTTCTTTTCTATCGAATCCTTGTGTTGTGCATGTCGGGCGATCTTGGAAGTTATAGTTTGTGAGTTGTGTCCAATTCATTTTGACGGGCGGTAATGTCACTCATGTACCATATGCTTGCGTCTACAAGGGCAATCTAGTCACTCTGTTACTATACAATTGCCTTTGGTTGTGATTCAGTTGAAGCAAGTGGCGCGCGCGAATTTTCTGTTCGACGCGGCATAAGCACTTTTTCACACACGACACGCATTTTCAAGCAGCGCAATGTTTTGCTATCTTGTGATCGATCGCCCCTTTCGCTTACGTGATTGGCCAGGCCGTGAAGCGCAGTCAACGTCGGCAACTTGCAGAGGGAACAGGGAACAGCCGATCATCAACTTTCACAATTGCGGGCGAATGTCGACTGAGAAAATTGACTTGGTTATCTCAATGTCTCACCGTTGAAGGTGGATGTGATTTGTTCAATGCCTAATATATATTTGATTCAGTTTGGAGAACAATTCAACGTCGTCTAATGGCATTTCACACCGATTTATTCCTCACAATCTAAATTAACTGACTACATCTTATGCCGTGAATGATTTTCTAGTCAGCCTGAATACAGGTCTGAATTTGCACTACATTCAATGGAAAATTGGTTTCCTGTGATGATCTTGGTGAGTCCTAGTCGTGGCCATTAGTATTCCAGACCCCAACAGGCAGACAACGAAAAACAGCTCAATGTTGTCGACTTACTTCCATTTGTCATCGTCACTAGATAAGCGTCTTCTGCATCAACGATATTGACAAAATGGTAAGTCAGAAATTCCCTATCAATTTCTATTTGCAGTCATGTTTCTTAACAATACACTGTATTGCAGTCACATTAAAAACAGCAAGGCTCTTAAGGCCTAGACTATATTATATGATAATAGTTGATCATACGTAGCAATCGCGCCTTATGGATCCATGCGATATGAATAGTTTTCCCAGTTCTTGGGGCGGATTTCACATTATAATTGACATGGTGACTGGTACATACAGTGTAATCATAATTTAACTATTTCATGAACTACACAACTGGATTTTCCACTAAACGTTTGAATTTTCATTGTGTTTACGCAATACGTATGGAATTAAAAAATTAAAAGGATTGATTTTTGCTAATAGATTTCAATTTTTCATTTCATCACAGTATGGGACAATCGTGGAAATCTTATACATGATCGAAGTCTTACAACATAGTTGAAATTACGAATATGGCATACAAGGACAGCATAGACAAACTATAGGACACAGGCCAGTGGCGTAAAAAATTGGCCGCCTTTGGCTTTAGAAATTTTAATGAATGATGTGATTTGATATAATCCTATTATTTGATGCATATATTTGATGTTATTTGATATACATTTGTTATAGATGCAATTTATGCCACCCAATATAAAAAATTACTGAGTGAAGTTTAGATACCGTACATGTCCTCCATTGAATAGATTCCATTGGTTTACTACCGTACAAGTAATTCATCAGTCGTCTGTAGTGTATTTAGTAGTTGTAGTGTCCGCTATTCAATAGCAGAAGTAAATCTATGAAAACATATGGTGCGAATTCGGCTATTGTGATTTTAGTTACTTCGGCGTTTGGACACCATCACCGCCGTTTCCTTTGATTAATGAATGAATTTTCATTAATTAGTGGGTATTGTATAAGCAACAGAGCCGACCATGTCTGTGAAGTAGATCCATTAAACTTTCTGATTGATGAAATGTAGATCTAGGCTGGTTGTGAAAGCGTGAACTCATAGAAATCGACCATAATCCGATCTTTATATGAACGTCATATTTGTTATGTTTCTTTACCAGACTACGTGAGGATGAAAAATGCGTTCATGAAAAATGGATCGCCATTGCACTCCGAATTATTTAACAGTACTATAGAAGGCTACTATTACAGTAGTAGCCTTCTATAGTACTGTTCAATAATTCGGAGTGCATGAATCTGGTTGGGTACTGGGGTCAAAGATGAACATTTATGACAGCAGTACCCAACCAAATTTGTAGACTACTGTAGCCTACCGTGTTAATAATAGCAAGATTAATCATCAGTGTGTAGAACTAGACCCACAACGAAAAATTAATTATATCGTATAGCATCATATCACGTTTATACCATGTTATTATTATAACTACAGTGGGTATATATTATACTATATTATTGCTGAGGTCTGAGGCGGAGGCACTTTTCAAATAGGCCGCCTCGAACAAAGCCCTGATAGGACATGCGTAAAGACAGTGAATACATTTGAATCGATGTGTCAGTTCATGCATCGAGTTCATTTTATAATTCTAAAAATTTCTGTCGATGTTGCATCTACTAGACTGACTGGTGAAAGGCTTTTTATACTACGGTGTTTTAGGCAAGTTTTAATGAAATTCGTTTCTACCAATGTTGGCCTTTGGTTTTAGTGTTTTTTAATGGTAAACAGCGTAGTGAAAATCTCGGGTGTCAAGATTGGACCCGTAAATTTCTTTTTCAACGGTTAACTGATGTGAATTAGTCAATCCGTTAACATGGTAACTGACAAACAACATTATCTTGCTGCGATAACATAACATTTCAAATAATGTAATTAAGTGGCATGCGTATAAAAATACGCCTACTACCAAATTGAAGATAATTGTTGTAATAAAAATTAGCAATATTATTCTCGATTTCATCATAATGTTTTACTGCACATTATGTATCTCTTGTTTTCGACTTAACTTATCTTAAAATGCATGGAATAAGTTAATTTGAACAGGGTCATAATGAATGAACCGATTAGTGATTGGTTGATCGCTCACATCACTACTATAAAGTCAAATGAAAACTAATTTAACTTAAAAGAGCCGTAAAGTCTTAAGTCCCCAAGTCTCCCTACTCGTATGTCAAATCATACCTTGCTATCATTACAAAAATATAGATTCTATTAACCATGTATGAATGAAACTTTCAAGAATTTTTAGGTATTGATGACAGTGGTTGTAATATCAGCACTTTTCTTTTATTCATTAAGCAGTGGCAGCGTTTTCACAAAATTTGTGTCAAATCACTCACCTACCATGTATCACTCGAATTCTCATAATAATTTCCCCTCTAACACATGCAATAATGATTATCAAAAATATCCACTCTTCAGTGATTAAGGTGATTTTGATAGACTTCTTAATTTCAGTTCAATTCCTTGGAAGAAAAGTTGTTGAAGCTGGAACGTGTGAGATTGCAAATCGCCCTCGACGCCTTCGTTCTGAAAGCACTAATTTCTCCACAAATCAACTAATCATCTCAGGTTCAACCGTTGTTAGTTACTCGCAAAGTGTGCCGACTCATTGCACCGGACGAGTTGATGCAATTTTTCATCCGAGACGACAAGTTTTCAAAGTGGAAATTCTCGAAGAGATGTTTTCCAACATCTTTTCCGACACTTTGTCAAGTTGTGATATCCGTAATACGAGTATGTGCAAACCTGGCCGGAAATTATGATCAAGTGGTGTCACGTGTGATCGAAAAGCGTCGAAAGAATGAGTGTCACAATTAAATCAAACGGCAATGCCTGACTCCGATGAACAGAGGGAAGAAGAATCTCAGAAATTGTATTAGTTCATAAACTCGACGAAGAAGTGTAGCTCACAGACATTCGAATTACATTCACATTGTTATAATTAGTATCTATGATCACTTCTTAAAATCTTTCCGTCGGTATTTTATGCAAGATGTGCTTCACTTGAGCTGATGCTAGTGTTTTCTTGTACCGGGTACGTTATGATAAAGGTACATTCTATTGTTTTATATACTCACATTCGTCGTTTTACATCAACTTGTCGTCCATTGTTCATTTATCAATCTGGTAATTCTTTTTATATAAGTTTTGATCATATGTATTTCTGTACGAAACTTCAATCATTTCCACTCACACATTACATTACAGTATGCATGGGAAGTTTGTAATCGTTGCCAAAAGGGAAAAATTACTGTGTGACTTATCATTTCAAATGCCATTCGACAGTTACTGTTTCAATGTTGAATAAACGTATTATTCGTACGTACACTATTATATGATATCATACATTAGTATGTTTTGGGTATGAAGGTCAATGATAAGTAAGTTTTTTCGTGTGCCATTTGTATGATGATGCTTATATACTTCATTTGATTGGTTAACATTTAAAATTGGATATGCAATTCTTTTTCCTGTTTTAAATTATGAAATAAAGATTTGCATAATCCGTCTAGTATGAAAATAAAGTGATTTTCTTCTCATACCTACTAGTAAAGTAGTAAGTAAAACTCCACTTCTGGACCGCGCAAGATGGCCGCCGTCGCTGACGTCCCCCCCCCTCTGGAACGGCAGAGTGTCGTGGTCGGCCGCCGTGGTGCTTTGAGTCAGACGTCCCCCCCTCTGGAACGATAGAGTGTCGTGGTGTGCCGGCCACGTGCGTCCGTCAGGTTCGCTGACGTCCCCCCCCTCTGGCCGACAGTCGTATAGCGCGCGGTGATGTGGTGTCTAGGTTGGCGTGGTGTGCCGGCCAGGTTGGGAGGGTGGACTGTCGTAGCTCACCTGAAAAAATCCTAAGTGTCAGAGTGGCTTTGTATGGGTAAAATTTTGAAAATTTTCCAAAGTGTGGAATTTCGACCTGGGACCGTCACCAAAACATTTTTCATCAAATTTCACTGACCTCCCCCCCCTCGGGAGAGGTCGCTTCGATCTTGGCTTCTAGTGGACGAATTTTGTCGTGCAATAGCTCGTTTGAAAGCTAAGAGTGAGACAAATTCAGTGAAAGAAACGGCTTGTTCATATCTGTCTTCGTTCAAAAGTTAGAGCTGTTACAAGATTTTAGGTCGGAGCTCACCTGAAAAAATTCTTAAGTGTCAGAGTGGCTTTGTATGGGTAAAATTTTGAAAATTTTCCAAAGTGTGGAATTTCGACCTGGGACCGTCACCAAAACATTTTTCATCAAATTTCACTGACCCCCCCCCCCCCGACAGCAATCTTCTAACTTTGGTTCTAGTGAACGGATTTTGTCTTACAGCTACTCGTTTGAAAGTAGAGAAAAAACTGCTCGACGCCATTTTTGCCGCGAGTCAATCGGACCAGCCGTTCAAAAGTTAGAGCTGTTACAAGATTTTAGGTCGGAGCTCGCTCACCTGAAAAAATCCTAAGTGTCAGAGTGGCTTTGTATGGGTAAAATTTTGAAAATTTTCCAAAGTGTGGAATTTCGACCTGGGACCGTCACCAAAACATTTTTCATCAAATTTCACTGACCTCCCCCCCCTCGGGAGAGGTCGCTTCGATCTTGGCTTCTAGTGGACGGATTTTGTCGTGCAATAGCTCGTTTGAAAGCTAAGAGTGAGACAAATTCAGTGAAAGAAACGGCTTGTTCATATCTGTCTTCGTTCAAAAGTTAGAGCTGTTACAAGATTTTAGGTCGGAGCTCACCTGAAAAAATTCTTAAGTGTCAGAGTGGCTTTGTATGGGTAAAATTTTGAAAATTTTCCAAAGTGTGGAATTTCGACCTGGGACCGTCACCAAAACATTTTTCATCAAATTTCACTGACCCCCCCCCCCCCGACAGCAATCTTCTAACTTTGGTTCTAGTGAACGGATTTTGTCTTACAGCTACTCGTTTGAAAGTAGAGAAAAAACTGCTCGACGCCATTTTTGCCGCGAGTCAATCGGACCAGCCGTTCAAAAGTTAGAGCTGTTACAAGATTTTAGGTCGGAGCTCGCTCACCTGAAAAAATCCTAAGTGTCAGAGTGGCTTTGTATGGGTAAAATTTTGAAAATTTTCCAAAGTGTTGAATTTCGACCTGGGACCGTCACCAAAACATTTTTCATCAAATTTCACGGACCTCCCCACCCCTCGGGAGAGCTCGCTTCGATCTTGGCTTCTAGTGGACGGATTTTGTCGTGCAATAGCTCGTTTGAAAGCTAAGAGTGAGACAAATTCAGTGAAAGAAACTGCTTGTTCATATCTGTCTTCGTTTAGATGTGAGACGCCATTTAAGATTTTAGGTCGGAGCTCACCTGAAAAAATCCTAAGTGTCAGAGTGGCTTTGTATGGGTAAAATTTTGAAAATTTTCCAAAGTGTGGAATTTCGACCTGGGACCTTCACCAAAACATTTTTCATCAAATTTCTCCGAACGAGGGGGGGGAGGTCAGTGAAATTTCATGAAAAATGTTTTGGTAAAGGTCCCAGGTCGAAATTCGGAAGTTTTAAATTTTTCAAAATTTTCACCACACTGGAGCTCTCACACTTAGGAATTTTTTCACTTGTGGCATGTTACATGGACATGTGCTGACGGACCAACTTCCCGTGGTCATATGAGAATGGTTCAGGTGTCATATGATAGAGAATGATGAGACAAACGGTTTGCAACAAACCGCATGTCGCTACGATGAATACTTTCGGAGATAGAGCCATTTTAAGTTTTCTTCCGAGCATATATAAACCCCCGACAGCGTAAGTCTGATCACTTCATCGAAAGACGAGGTAAGCGACGGTCGTCGCTCTGAGCTCCCGATATCGGGTGTTTCAAAGGACTCTATCTTTTGAAGTAGGCAAGCTATCTTCTTACTTCAAAGTTTGTATGATAGAGTTTGATAGTGTCTTTACTACTGATAAATTTTTTTAAAAGTAGTATGAATAGTAAAATGCGGAATTTTTTAAAAATTCTTAATTTTCAGTTTTTTCAAAGTTTTAATATGTAGACTAAGGTTTTTAAGTATCCTGAGTTCAAATCTGCTATCAGATTTGAAATTTAACTAAGTCTAAGGCAGCTTTGAGGGGTTAGATCCCAGCTACTGATCACTACCTTTGACTCGGCGTTCCTGTTACCACTTCGGGGCAGTGACAATGATGTCTTCAGCTGTAAAGAGCGGGTATCGGGGAAGATCTCTCACTTCCCTAGTGATCAGTACAAGGCCTTCGGGCTGTCGACGGGATCGAGTGCCACTCACTACACTCAAATCTATCATTCCTGACTAAGTGTAATACTTTAGGAATATGACTGTACTACATGATTCCAAACTTATACAAATTTCATTATCTTACAGTTAACAATAAAATCAGGCATGGCTAATGACAGGAACCGCAAATTCCATATTAAAATGTGCACATGTGGGCGAATCAATCGCAGTGCGGACGCCAAGGCGCATGTAAAGAAGGCGGGCACCGACCACATGATTATCCTGAATAGGGTTGCGTGTGTGAAGTGTAGAGTGCTGAAGGGTGATGAGGATGAGGCGCGTTTCTATAGAGTGCATGCTGACTGTAGTGGAGGTTTGGTGAATGACGTGCGATTCACGCAGTTGATTGTTAAAGAGAGGGAGCGAATGTTGGCGATCGAGCGAGAGGGTAAGGTTGAGAATGTTGTTGAGAATGTTGTTGAGAATGATGAGTTGGCGAGAGCAGTTGCTTCGTTGGAGGCTGAGATTGAGCGAAAGAGAGTGCTTGAGAGTGATGATGAGGATGATGTGGATTTAGATAGGGAGCGTGTGAGGAAGTTGAGCTCTTCGTCGTCGGAGGTGTCAAACATTGTCATCACCGACCCCCCGAAGAGCTCATCTTCCCCAAAAGTGAAGAGTGGTGGGATTCGTATGCAGTCGGCGAGGTGGTTGAATTATGAAGAGAAGAAGCATGTTTCGCAGCATATGGCGCATGATTTGTTGGTGAATAAGCGTGAGAGTTTGAAGAAGCTGAAGGATGAAGTTGTGAAGGAGTTGGATGAGTTGAAAAAGAAGGAACTGAAGTCAAAGGAGGTGGCGGATGAGAATATTAGAATGAGGCGTAGTGCGACTGATTTGAAGAATAAGACGCGAGAAATGGAAGAGAAGAATGATGAGTGTGAGAAGAGGGCGAGTGCTGCGGAGAGAAGAATGAGAGATGCAGAAGCGAAGTTTGAGGAAATGATGAAGGAGATGAGTGTGTTGAGAGCAAGGAATGTTGAGTTGGAGAGGACTGTGGCTCGGCGGGGTGATGAGAGGCAGGCGTATGAGAAGTTGGAGCGCATGAGGGATGAGTGGAATCGTGTGAATGAGGATCGTTTGTTTGAATTTCACATCCCTATTCGGGATAATCATTTGGACGGCGAAGTACTGGTAAATCAAAGCCTCGACGACTCTATAATATGTTACAACGGCCATCCGACGAAAAAATGCCTACACGCCAGCCTGAGAATGCGCGGTCATCTGCACAAATTTTCTATTCGGAAGCGCGCGAGACTGCCTAAGAATGGCTAACTTGGTAAGTGAAAAGTAAATAAGATAGTATATCCTATTCTAATACATATCATTTTCATTGCAGATCTTTTCCCGCCTTCACCACCCCATCAATTCACTCCCGAGAACGAACCATCGGCTCTCTTAAGGGCCACCTAGGGGCAAGACATGATAGAACCTCCACGCGGTTTGCCCTGGGCAGTCTTCGGACTGGCGAATACTATCATTAAGTTGAATCTGCTATCAGTCAACTTGAACGTTGCGTCGCGTTAGAGGGTATATAAACCACTGCCTCTCATTTCATTTCATTTTAATCATGCAGACGCCGAACAGTCAAGTCAGCTCTCCTCGCGGACCGCAGTTAAGGCCGCGAAATTTATTTGAGGAGCTTGTCAGGCTAGAGGAGCAAGACAGAGTCCACAATAATCTTGCTCGGATTGGCAATCCGATGACAGCAACTGCTGTCAATCCAACGGAATGGCGCTACATTCCACTTTTTAGCCATATACCAGTTAGTGTGGAAGTCGACAGTGCTACCAAAGAGAGAGTCAAAGACTCTCTCAGCAGAATTGGTAGGGTGCAAGATGACGTTACTCCCGAGAACGAACCATCGGCTCTCTTAAGGGCCACCATGGGAATAGATTTGATAGAACCTCCTCGCGGTTTGCCCTGGGCAGTCTTCGGACTGGCGAATACCATCATTAAGTTGAATCTGCTATCAGTCAATTTGAACGTTATGCAGTCGATTGCTATCCCTGAAGCATTCTGATTCGCTGTTGAGCAATTCATTGTTGAAAACCCTATATAAGCCAGAAGATTGTAGCGCTTCTCATTCAATTTCAAGTCACGATGGAAGCGACATCTGCCAACAGCATTCCCGTCTTCATCGATGAAGACAACGCCATTCCCGAGTTCGTCATCCTCGACGAGTGGGATGAAGAGGATGATAAGAAGGGGAAGATCGAGAAGATCGTTTGGACGGATGGGGTGTGGACTCCGAATACCACTCGCATCCGAAAGGTGCCAGATGCACCAGCACGACCTCGGCGGTATAGGGTCTATGACAACCTAACCGTCATACCCATTGACTATTCCAGCCAATAGTCAACTTAAATTCACACCCCGAGAATGAACCATCGGCTCTCTTAAGGGCCACCATGGGGCAAGACATGATAGAACCTCCACGCGGTTTGCCCTGGGCAGTCTTCGGACTGGCGAATACTATCATTAAGTTGAATCTCCTATCAGTCAACTTGAACGTTGCAAATGAAGTTCGGTGTAATACTTCCTTTCGACGGGCGTTCCTGTAAAGGGCGGCGGTGAAACCCGTAGCTATGTATACCGCAAGGGACATTCGGCAATGGTCAATCTTGTTTAACCTCTCTGCGTCATGTTTGCAAGTGATTGCCTCTGTCTCAACGTAGTATGCATTCGCGTCAGGGCGACATTTAGCCAACTGTCGAAGGTTGCCTAAAACTTTCCATTGCATACGTTATGAGAACCATGAGTTCTACCTGTCTCTATCAATGAGACGAATTGATGAATGGAATGAAATGGGAGGACACTCACGCGCCACACGCAACATAACACACTTCTCTCTTCCATAGTCTAACAAGCTCTTTACACATGGATCGCAGTCGATTGCTATCCCTGTATCAGAAGTGTAAGCTATCTTAATTTTATTTAACACTATTTCATCTACCATCATCGTCCATATGAAATGTTTTAAGATTTACAAGTTAGACTAAGCGTGCTACTATTTCCAAATGAAAAAGTATACATGGTTAAATCATCCACTTAAGCCCATCCGTAGTCTAACAAGCTCTTTACGCATGGATCGCAGTCGATTGCTATCCCTGTATCAGAAGTGTAAGCTATCTTAATTTTATTTGACAAAAAACATCTATCATCATCGCCCACATGAAATGTTTTAAGATTTACAAGTTAGACTAAGCGTGCTATTATTTCCAAATGAAAATGTATACATGGTTAAATCATCTACTGAAGCCCCATTCAAGTAAGTCAGTATGAAAGCAAAGATAATACGAAATAAACATTTATTATGGAATGTATTTCAAAAGGTCTTCATCGTTAATATCGTCCCAGAGTCTGGCTTCACATAGATAACAAAAACAGTTCAGTTGCTTTAATCGTTCTTCCACTGCGAGCCTCACTTTGTCAATATACTCCCACTCCGCCATAGTTCGTGGCTGGGAGTTAGGGGTGTACCACTCCCATAATTGGTGGAGGAATTTCGTGCTGGTGATCTCCATCACATCGTCAGTATCGTACTGGAGATACTTCCACCTCACGCCTGTTAAGTCGGGACACTCCTTCTCACATACACTCTCTTCGTTGTCCGCTGGTAATGACAACTTTCTGATATTGTCCAGTCGGTACACCTTCTCTACCTTCCCCTTCGTTGGGGCGTTTGGTGCAACGAACGCCTTTGGTGTTGAGCATGGAGAAGAGAATTTTGTGTTTGGTGTTGTCGGAGGGCTTGTCATGTTGACTGTGAATAATAACTTTGAAATGTTTTCTAATTCTTAAGTATCAACAAGCAACCAATCAGAATGAACAGCCAATGAATGATGAATACGAAAGCATATATGTAAAGTGACATTCGTGTCATTTCACTCTGTCTTTGTGACATATAAGTGAAGTGTTCTCTGGCGTACAAGTGAACTGCTCTCTCGTGAAGTCTCTATCTTGTTGAAGTATCAACCTTAAACTCGATTTCGTTGAAATGGTAAGTTGAAAATTTCTTCACTCATCTCCCTCAAACGTGTGGCTAATAGCATCTTCCTCAATTTCAGGCATCAACTTCATCACCAACTCCCTCCCTTCTCGAGGAAAGTTTAGAGTTGTTGAGTCAAAGTAGGTTGTAACAATAAACTGAGACTTGAACAGAGATGATAGAATGATTTCTCTTTCAGGTGATGTGAGTTCCAGCTCAGGACTCTCGCGACAAGGCAACGAGTGGGAATGTGCCGACTGCGGACATATGTTTACAAGGAATCACAGTCTCCTTCGACACATCAGACAACGTGTGTGTCAACGCAAAGCGGCGTCAATCTCCGGAGGTGAAGTTGATTCTGACGATGACATCTCCTTTCCTTGCGATTTGTGCCCTCTTTCTTTTGATAGTCACTTTCAGCGATCTTCGCACAGACTTCAACACACGCATGCAAATGATCACTACAACAACGGTACCTCTACCATCTCCCTCATTAATGTTTCACACAATAATTTAGTACGCGACTACTGCATGGAGTCCAATACTCAAATAGTAGATTTTCCTGAGTGGCTCCTTCAAAATTCTAGCATTATCGAAGCGCTCTTTAACAATTTAGACAATTTTAGAATGAAGCCGCTCCTCTACCTCAAACTAAAATATATTAAGATAGATTTTCAAACGGGTCAAGTGACGGAGAGAATACTGTTTCATGTTCCTTCCTCTTCCGCAACTGAAGTTGTAGACTGCGAGTCTTGGCTAAATTTTCACATTCAATGTTTCAAATCAAATGTAGATAAATTCAATCAACGCGACAGCGCTCTCATTTTTGATGGTGTGGACTCAGCCATATTCAAAATTTCCCTATTAGAAAGTCATGCAGCTCGAGGCACATTTAAACTACCAAAAACGTTGTATAATAAGAAAGCTGTCATCAATGTCGATTGTAAATCACAGTGTTTCAAATATGCAGTCCTATCCATCCTTCACTATAATGTTATCAACGCGCATCGAGATCGCACCTATAGCTATAGACAGTGGGAGGATGAACTAGACTTTGAAGGTTGTGATAGTGACAACATGAAAATCAAAGATGTAGAAACGTTCGAAAAACATAATAAGATAAAAATTGTCGTTCACGTGTGGGAGAAGTGGTTGAAGGGTGCCCGCTATAATTCACGTTCAACTTGTTATGAACGTGTAGTCAACCTCTTATTAGTAAAACAAGATGATAGCGAGGAATGGCACTACTGTGGTATTCCCAAAATCTCTCGCTTGTACACTCACTTGGGGCACTCTAAAAGAGGTGAACATTTTGTATGCGACCGCTGCATCCGATCCTTTTGGAGTAAAGATAAATTTGAAACTCACTATGAATGGTGCAAGCGAGGTAAATTACAAATGGAACGCATGCCCAAAGATAAAATATTTTCACATAGGGATAATGGTGACGAATTAAGTCCCCTGCGTATCATTTACGCAGACATAGAATGCTACATTGATGATATCATCCACAAACCAGCAGCCATATCCTGCTATGAAGTATGGCATGACCACTTTAGGAATAGACAAAACAAAATGCATACTTGGCAAGGTGAAGATTGCATTTCAAAATTTCTAGAATTTCTCAATAAAGCTGCTAAATTTCAACAATCATATGATTCCCAATTGCAGCGTAAGTCACTACATATGTCAGATGAAGACAAACAGAAATTTGAAAGTTGCACATCGTGCCCTAAATGTCATAAAACGTTTGATGACGATAAAATTAAGAAAGTGCGTGATCATGATCACATCACTGGTAAATTTAGAAACGCACTCTGCTCCAAATGTAACTTTTCACTTAGGTTGAGACGTCGTGTACTACCCGTCATTTTTCATAACTTGAAGGGCTATGACAGTCATATGCTCATAAAAGGAGGGTTGAGCCAGATGAAATCGTGGCAGTTCAATGTTATAGCACAAACGAGAGAAAAATTCATGGCAATGACAGCAAAAGTACCAATAGATAAAACTAAAGAAAATAAGACAGTCTTCTTCGAAATAAAATTTTTAGATTCATTTCAATTCATGTCAGCGTCACTAGCTTCTCTCGTTCGAAATCTCAAGTTTCTTCCCCATAGTCAAACTTTGAAGAAACACTATCCAAACTTAACGGATGACATGATCACTCGCAAAGGAGTCTTTCCCTATGCGTATTTTAGCTCAATGTCTAAACTAAATGAAACAACCCTTCCTTCCATTGACAAATTCAAAAACGATTTGACGGGTGAAGATTGTCCAGTAGAGGACTATGAACATGCTCAAGAGGCTTGGTTAAAATTTGATTGTAAAACGTTTGGCGATTATATGATCGCTTACTTAGAATTAGATGTCATTTTGCTGGCTGATGTCTTTCAAGAATTTCGACGAGTGGCATTAGAAGAAGACAAATTAGATCCTATCCACTTTGTCAGTCTACCAGCCATGTCCTTTAAATCAGCCTTTAAAATGACTGGTGAGACCATTCATCTCTTACAAGACCCGGAGATGTATAATATATTTGAGCGCGGAATACGCGGTGGTCTCACATTTGTAAATAAACATCATATAAAATCTGAAACAGTAGGTGATGATCATATCCACCTAAAGTACTATGACCAAAATAATTTATATGGTAGTTCACTGTCTAAACCACTACCTCATTCCGAGTTTAGTTGGTTAAATCAAGATGAGCTTGAGTATTACTCCAACCCTTCAAACATACTGAAGATTCCAGATGAAGGTGATTGGGGATATTATTTTGAAGTGGATTTGATTTATCCAAATAGCATTAAAAATAAAACTGCTGATTTCCCACTCGCACCTGAATCTGGTGAAGTGACTGAAGATATGTTTTCACCATTCATGTCACAATTTCATAATAACTTAACAGAGTGTGGACAGCCAAGGTACAAACCATGCCACAAACTTTTACTCACACAATATGATAAGAAAAATTATGTCGTACACTTCTGCATATTAAAATTCTATTTAGAAATGGGCATGCTTCTAAAGTCAGTTCACCGCATTATCAAATTTAGAGAGAAAGCCTTCCTCAAACCCTACATAGATAGTAACAGTCAAAAACGTGCACTCGCGCAAAATAATTTTGAAAAGGATTTTTACAAATATAAGAATAACAGTCTTTTCGGAAAGACCATGGAGGATGTTAGAAAACGTATGAATTACAAACTAGTCGTTGATGAACAAAAATATCACAAATTGACCTCATCACCTCTTTTCATTGATAGAGACATCATCGATGAGGATCTTGTAGGTGTTAAAATGATTAAATCAGAAGTTGAGTTGTGCAAATCCATCTATATTGGGCAAGCCGTTTTAGATTATTCCAAGCTTGAAATGTATCAACTCTTCTACAAAATATTAAAACCATGCCCTCTCGTAAAAGAGGTTCGCTTGCTGGGTGGTGATACAGATAGTTTCTTTTTAGGAATTACCACTCAAAAAGATTTAAATTTTAATGAAGTAGGCAAGTCATTAGAAAAATATTTCGACACATCTAACTACAATCCCACTCATCTTCTCTATTCCATACAGAATAAAGCCAAACTTGGTTGTTTTAAGGATGAAACAGCAGGAAAGGAAATAGATGAAATGATTCTCCTCCGTCCTAAAATGTATTCCATGAAATTAATAGAATGTCAGATAGTATTAAGCGTGCTAAAGGTATATCAAAATCCATTGTTCATAAAATGAAACATCGGTCCTATAAGAAGGCCTATAAAAATAAAACTATAACGTTTGTCAATATGACAATCTTAAAATCTCAAGTTCATACTGTGAAAACGTACACGTTCAAGAAACGAGCACTTTCAGCATGGGAGGATAAGAGGTGTTGGATAGGACATAACACATCTCTTCCACATGGACATCCTGACACAAACATACCTCCACCCAAAAGAATAAAACTCACGCTACCACATTCAGGAGATGTATTGACATAATCAACTTTAACTCAGTATTTTGATGTTGCTTTTTGTAGATATACATGGTTGTTTTATGTATCGCATGAGATCGTTTCTTCCATGTGAATATATGTAGTATTATTTAGTATCTTTCACATGGATGCACTCTTGTAAACCATTGGTAATTTTGATAGCAATAGAGGGTATAGTTTGTTTGATTACGGAATGATAGAAAAATGATTCAAACATCTTCTCGACTATTCCATATGAAGCGTCTTTATCATGAATGAAATCGCGTAGAATGTATTCTTTTTTCTCACCAACAGAGATAGGTAGAATCAAATCACTTTGAATGTAAAGGTGCTGTTCATGTTTATCAAGTGTCATTGGTGTTTCTATACCAATCGTATGCGCATCAGTTAACACAGTTTGTAGCATTGAAAAACCAAAGAGTTTTTTCAAATTTTTACTCAATTGACATTGAATGTCATCGCCCAGTTTCAGAACAACGCGTTGATTTTCAATTGAAAACGAAATGTGGTGTGTCTTTACATCATATTTACTTTTCATCACATGCTTCAACTTCTGTTGTATATAAGGATTTACTACATGAATGAAGCTTTCAACTGTATGATATAGACGCGGCATTATATTGATAGCAACTTTAGATTCTTCATAAGACTGGTAAATGTTCTTGATGCGATCACCATAGATGTCCACCCACCATTCATCATTAACTGAATCAGCTTTAGTGTGATATTCATGAGAAGCATACACCACACCGCTTCCAATAATAGGTGTATAATGTCTTACAAAATGGCGCAAGGTTGGAGAGAAATAAACTGTAAGTTTGTAATTATATTTCTGAATAACCAACTTATTTTTGTCCGCCATAATTTTCTCTCCATACTTCTTACCCACAGTCTCATCCCATCGTTTTACTAACTCAATAAGTGATAAAGGTTGAACACCACGCTTTTTCAAAATGATGCGTTCTTCGCATTCTACAACATCTTCATCAAATATTTTAAATCTATAATGAAATTTGTTGATTCGATTTGAATAAACTTTTTTAACATTTGCAGTAGCAAATGACGTTAGATGTAGTCCATGACCAAAACCAAGATGTGGATAGAATTCATTATCCAACCTCAGTGTAAGCCCTTTAGTAAAAGAATGAAAGCGAAGGAACTGTCTCCCACTCCAATGATAGATAGTAAACTCATAAGCTTTCTGATCCTTATTCTTCATGATGGAAGTATTACCAATATTGAATGCCTTAATAATTTTCTCATTCCCAAATGGTTCATAAGAATCTGATTTTATCTGAATCCATTCATAGTTCCACTTTCCATCTGATGTTAAATTGTATGGGAACTGGAATGCATTATTCATCATTATTCCATCATGGGTGCGAGGAGTCAATATCATTTCTTCCAAATCATTCACATTCTGAATATTGCTATCATAGCAAATACTAGAAACGCCAACCTCCCATTCACCTTCTAAATGTAGTGGACGATTTAATTCTACTCGATAATCTGATGGTTTATTTTTGGGAAATTTATTCATAGAAGCATTACTGGGCAAGTAGATTAGAAACGAGTCCTTATTTTCACTTTCCATATTATTCACATTGGAAAATATATTAGCATACTTTTGCATTAACTCTTCATTCGGAAATGGAGTGTGATACTTGTCACAGCATCTTTATGAAAAGGAATCAACGCACCAGCATCGTCATAAATGGCAATATCAATTTGTGGGATGTAGTTTGATTTCAGCTTTGTATAATGCACTTTCTTGAAAGTATGCTCAGATAAAATACTGCAGCTTTTTGGCTGGTATGGTATCATTGCTAGCAATGGAGCTTACGACGCGATAGCGACATGTCTGCGCTAGCTTTGGTTACAGTACCACTTTTCAAGATATTTTGATCAAAACCCAAAATGTCCATTAGAGTTTTATCCATAATTAGTTCAATACCTTTTCCACTTATAGTGAGAGACAAAACACCTTCTTTTTCAGAAAATGAAATATGTTGCTCATTAATCACTTCATTTAAATAATCTACAACCAATTTAACCGAAGTAATAATGCGAGGCATCAACACTCTTGTTTCATATAAGATACCACCTAAAGGCTCTACACACTTTCTGTATAAAGATACGGCCCATTCTGTATCAAATTGATTTGGCCTTTCACATGGTAAATGTTGCATATCAGATTTTCCATGAACAGCTGCAGAACGATGTCGTAAGAACTGATGAAAATCTTTTGAACAAGCTAATACTAGATCATCATCATTTAATTTACTTATTGCAATATGATTAGATGATTTGATATAAGTCAATGTTGCCACTTGTTTACCATCAACTCGAAGGAGATAATTAAATTTCTTCAATAACGTTTCAGGAGTCATATTTGTCTTTCTTGGCTTAATCACAATCTTCTTCACCAACGTCTTCTCATTTCTTGGAATAAGATCTACATAATAAGCTTCCTCTCGATATATTAACTGTTTATGACCACTTATGTGGTAATTAACGTTAAATTTATCATAGCTTGTTAAGGCGCTAGCGAGGTAACCTAAATCATTTCTTAAACTTGGACTTAAACCAACAATCCAATCTTCCTCAACTACATGATGTACATAATTATGATCATCATTGTGCGGAGTAAATTGGACAATATGTTCACACGCTTTATTCAAGAAATCATATATAAACTTTTTACATGATAAGAGATCTTTCTTTGGCCACTGTGGAATGTATACTCGGCACCCCTTTTCACATTGGTAAGCAGCTGTGCGTCTCATATCAATAGTCATCACCTCATGATCAAAAGTATAGACACAGTTGCTATAAACAAGTTGAGTGACACCCACTTCCCAATTTCCATTTAGCTGTTGTGTATGATCAATGGGAGTAGAAAAGACTGCGGCTCGATTACTAGCAAATCTCTTTGTAGCCACATTGCTAAGCAAAATATGATAAAACGACATTTTTATATTGCTGATCTGCGGCTTTGCATAACATCATGAAGACTTGGATTTTGGACTCTCTACAATATATCAGAGTTGATCGTGATGGAAACGTACATTTCAAAAATCTCATGGTCATTCATCAAGAGGTATTACATTAACATGGCGACAATTTGTCAACCTCAATGATATCATGAGGGATTTGGAATATTTTGAAACATTAAGATTCATCTCCTTGGGTGATCAAGTTTGGCTTCAACGTTGCAACAATGAAATTCAAATCTGCCATTCTCATTCCGCAAACTGTTTCTCATTTCGCAAATACAATTGGGAGAAGTATAGAAGATACATACATCGCTCCATCATGACATTTATTCGTCGTGAGTTCATCGCCCTACTATGCAAATCTTAATCAGACAGGACTACCACACACCATGAGTTGGAAATTAGATTCCCTACAACGTATTGAAGCGGATCATGATCGAAACGTCTATTTCAAAGATTCAACTGGAAATGTGAGAAGAGAGTTTGCTTTATCTTATCGTCATTTTCAATCTCTACATCATATCATGAAGGATTTGAAATACTTCTATATGAAAAGACATTCACGTATTGGAAATCGCATCTGGCTGCGCGTCAACAATCGGCGAATTCAACTCTATCATTCCCAACTTCATACTAACTTCACATTTCATCAAGGTAGTCATCAAGGGAGAAGTATAAAAGGAAGGTACATCGCTCAATTTACTCATTCTTTCATCATGAAGCACCATCGCTACACCATCGTCAACATTCTCCGTCGCTTCAGACTCTACACCAAAATCGATCTCACAACATTACACCAATACCTTCCAAACAGCAAGTATCACCCGGGCCGTCCTCAAATGTTAGTGGTGAAGATGAACAATTCACGGAATCTTCAACTCTTCCCAAATGGGACTGTACAGATTCTCGGCGCCCTTTCTCATTCATCGGCGCAGTCAATGCGCTTAGAGCTACAGAGACTACTCCGTCGGATGTGGAAGAGGGAGAGGTGTGTGATGTCGAATCTGACTGTGGACAATATGGTGATCTCTACTCAATTGAGTGAAAGTGTATCATTTTTGAAGATTCGTACCAGCAGTTACAATTTGTGTTATGAACCCGAACTTTTTCCTGCAGCTCTCATTAGTTGTTGGTTACCTGTGCATGTGGCAATCTTTCATAATAGTAAAGTGATCATTACTGGACTAAAATCTCATGTACAAGCAAATGTGATCCTAGACTATCTCATCGAGTATGTACGTACCCAGCGGATTGTAAAATAAAAAACAATTTTCCAACATGATGTTTTTATTTCAAATCATGATAGAACTTACAAATCATTTTTTCATTAGAGGATGGATTACATGAAAAGTTTTGAATAACAGATACAAATCGAGATACATGTAAACGTTTTAAGATGAAGTACAGTACAAAAGCACCACACGTTGATGAAAGTGGATGTTGTAGTATGCGTTCATTTCGCTGATATTGACGCGTATGTTTTCTCAACCACTGTTGTGTTGGTATATTTGGAGGTTGAGCAAGAGAGTCAAATAGTTCACCACGTCGGTCTTCTCCAATAAAGATCGCTTTCCAATGCTCACCGCCTAAATTCTGCGAATGAGTGTTTAGCACAATAAAGATGGGATAGTGATTTACTGCAGGTGGTAAGGTATCGAGTGAATAGACATTATCGAAAGCTTTCAACGTCGCTTCGTCTGCATTACGCTGCACTTTAGTCTTAATATCGTCAGCAGTCAACCAACTCATTAACGATTATACTGAAGAATCACGTCACGATACTTTGTAATTTCAATATTTGAATCGAAGACTGCATAAATTAATACATTGATCGTCTCAGGTAGTGTTCTTTTGAACGTCAAATCCAAACGAATATTGTGAGGCACGTTCGCTTGACGATAGGGGGCACTAATATCGCTGTCAGCAGTCAAATCAAATGCATAAATAGTATATCCACTCTTAAACTCTTTCATAGTCAGTCCGTTGGTGTCATCCGTATTGTAAAAGCCAAAGACATCCATAAAATCAACATAACTGCGCATAAATTGATCCGCAGCAAAATCTGGTTTGTAGGGTGGACCAGGATGACTCACACCATTTACACGTAAAGCAATTTCACTTAACTGATTGTGTTTAAAATTGAAAGGATTCTTCTTTATATTACCATTAAATGCATCATTTTCAACCATTGCCACCATGAGGAGCTTCGGTGCTTCCGATGGAAAGAGGCCATCTTTCATGAAACTCTTTTGATCTTTAGGAATTGTAAAGGTGAGAAGCTTTGTATGCTGAACGGGGTAAATGGCATTTTGACGGTTAAGACCTTCAGCATGTCCTCTAATGACACTTGGATTCGGTACTACTCGACGAATGTAAAGTGCAATATCTTCCACATGAATTCTAAAATTGTCAACTTTAGCAATTGCATTCAGCGCAAATTCAGGCTTATTCAATGTCAGCTTGAGTCGCATGCTGGTATTACAGAGTAAAAACTTTGACTGTCTAAAGAAGTCTAAATTCAGCGGACCATATAGCTGACATACTGTACTATCTTTAATCATAGCAGATCGCTTTACAAAGCCACTGTTTGTTTCAACATCAAATTTTCCTGCTTCATCTCTATACCATCCCATGGCTTCCATATGACTTTTTTGTGCTGCTGGATGAAACTGTGATACATGATTGAAATATGATTTATAGGGATAATCGCTTTGACCACCTTCCACCTGCTGCTCTCCAATCGTTAGAGAAACATCGCGAAGTAATGTAGTCAATGGTAAATTGTTCAGTCCAACTTTATGTGTATCGTCAATAGCAGTTCCATCTGCTTGCTGAATTCTAAACCTCAAATCAACCATCGCATAACTCAAATCAATGTAGTCATCACTACCACCAGGAATAACAAATTCAATGGGGCCAGCATTCTCAGCTGTTCGAGGATGATAATCTACAATACTTGAACTAAGAATATCTGTCTGTATGGCTTGTTGATCGAACAAACAAAAACCGGAAGTTTTACACTCCATGATTTGAAGTTATGGCAGCGTCGTCGTTTAGCGCCTGATGAATGATTAGAGCCTCTACGACGTTTGCGTGAATGCCTTTTGACTGAAGATCGCACCTTACCAGCTCCGCGATGTTTCCTCCTTCCTTTATTCATTCGTTTAGGTGATTTCTTTCCTTGAGTAACACCAGAAAAGGTCTGCTTCAATGTTTTTAAACCGCGTTCCTTCCCACGATTCAACAAACTGCTCTTAAAACTTCTACCTCTGGAAATATCACTAGCAACATCACCAGCAAAGCCAACGGCATTACTTAAAACATTTCGTTTTAAAGATCTACCGACATTGGATATGAGAGGTGCTACAACAGATTTCAGTGCACCAAGTATGCTACCTCCACGTTGGCGGCAAGCGCCGATGTAAATTTGTCCTCCACCACTTACATAGGAGGGTCGTGAATAAAATGAGGCAGTTGGATTCATAGCTCAAACCCTAAACATTGTTAGTTACAACTTTGCATGAATCACTGTCGATCACTTAGATGAAAGATGTCGGCACGACGCATCCAAGAGTTCATACTTGAAGGATAACCAGTCCATTTAACAAGACACCATTCTTCACCTTGCCGTTTTTTACATCGAATGATTTTCTCTGCCAAATATGTTTCACTTTCAGTGACTACCTCAATCTCATCGCGGTAAAAGCTACCCTCAATTTCTTCATTGTTGTAATCTTTCAACTTTTAGGTGGTGGGAGAGTCTTTTTGATCAATCCTTGATACTGTAAATACCTCCTCTGTCCAATTCGGAAGGTACCCTTTAGCAAAAACACTTTTCACTTTTGAGATACGAACTTTATCGCCAATTTTCACATCACTTTTCACATGAGTGCGTTTACGTTGGAATGATTCGCGCACTTTATCTACGTTGTCAGCATTTACATCTACTGGTCTGAGTCCAATAGAACGATGGATAGAGTGATTGTAGGCATGGAGTGTATCTTGTAGAACCTTTGTCCAATTTTGTATCAAGTTGGCAGTAAAATGTCGCCACAAGCGATTTTTTAATGTGCGATTAAAACGTTCAACGAGTGCAGCTTTATAAGCACTCTTTACACTAAACAACTCAATGTCATGCCTCTCAAATAATCTTCTCACATGCTGATTTTCAAACTCTTTTCCTTGATCACTCTGAATTCTTTTTGGAATGCGACCTTCTCGAAAAATTGTTTGGAATGCTTTTGCTACTCCTTTCCCTTCTTTAGTTTTTAAAGGTTGAGCCCACGCATAACGCGAGAAAATATCAATGACGGTTAAAATAAAATTATTGCCCGAGTTATGTTTTGAAATGGAGGCGACATCGCACAAATCTGCTTGCCACTGTTCATCGATGTCATGAACAATATAATGGCGGGTGCGGTACTTCTTTTTCGCTTGTTTGTGGAGTGTATCCCACCGGGCATTCGGATATCCAACGGAATTCCGTATTTTATCCGGCCTCAAATCCGTGCGGATAGTATCGCGGAACCCACGGAGTGTCAAAATAGCACCGTGATTGACTCCGTGCGGACTTAGTTCAATGCTGGCGGATAAACCTACGTATCGCTCGGAGACATCTCACGGATAAGTTACGGAAGCATTATGGATCAATTCCGCGGACATACTACGGTAGTATTTGGAACTAACACGACCATACACGGATAGACTCCTGATGTGTACGAATCACGCTACCAATGGATTTAACTGTATGATGGAACTAAACCATACACTTAATAAATTGAGGATAGTACAGAATGGCAGTCATGTAGTTATTTATTTATCACAGCTGCATGCGCTAACGAAGGGAACTAAGTAACTCTATCTTCATACTCGACAAAAATTACTCTGATATGCTGATGGTTGCACAGAAATATTCTTGAAAAATCAGGTCAGGGATATGCAATATTTTCAGATTAACAATATGGTGATAATTAACAAGCTAGTAATAAAAAAATCGATTTTTATATGAAACGTGTAATTAACACAGTGAAATTCACAGTATTAAAACGAAGTAAAAAGAATTAGAAAATATTTAAAATCTTATAGATGACTGTTCACACTATCATACGGTGATGATTACCATGCTAGAAATCAAATAGTCGGCTGTTACATGAAACACATGTAACATTAGGTGACACTTACAGTCTCAAAACGAAGTAAAAGGAATTAGAAAATATTTAAAATCTTATATATGACAGTTCACACTATCATACGGTGATGATTACCATGCTAGAAATCAAATAGTCGGCTGTTACATGAAACACGTGTAACATTAGGTGACACTTACAGTCTCAAAACGAAGTAAAAGGAATTAGAAAATATTTAAAATCTTATATATGACAGTTCACACTATCATACGGTGATGATTACCATGCTAGAAATCAAATAGTCGGCTGTTACATGAAACACGTGTAACATTAGGTGACACTTACAGTCTCAAAACGAAGTAAAAGGAATTAGAAAATATGAAAAATCTTTCATACGACAATTAATATCATCATACGGTGATGATCACCATGCTAGAAATCAAATAGTCGGCTGTTACATGAAACACGTGTAACATTAGGTGACACTTACAATCTCAAAACGAAGTAAAAGGAATTAGAAAATATTTAAAATCTTATACATGACAGTTCACACTATCATACGGTGATGATTACCATGCTAGAAATCAAAGAGTCGGCTGCTACATGAAACACGTGTAACATTAGGTGACACTTACAGTCTTAAAACGAAGTAGAAAACACCAACACAGACAAATAATAACTAGTCTGACTCGTCGCCAGAAGTTGACTTCTCAATTATTTCAGTATCGTCACTAGAATCACTAACAATAACTTGTTGGTCAAATTGGATGATTGCCTCCTGCGATTTCCGGCGGTCCCCACACTTGGACAGGTGCCTACTAAGGCCAGTTACCGCCTTATCGAAATCCAGCTTTGTTTTTTTCATAATGCAACCGAGAATGACGCTGTAAAAGTTAGGGTGTATTAGCGGGAGAAGCCTCTTTTCAATGGACGACCTTCCAGGCCTCTGTATGGTATAGAACTGCAGAACGGAATCTGGACACACCATGCGGCAAGTCGTTCGCGCCGCATGAAGACAATCGACATCCTTGGAGGGATTCAGGGTTTCCATGGCACGCTTTAGTATTCTTCGCTCTTCACGACAACTAAGTCGCTGCTCAAGAGCATCCAACTGAAAATATACAAAACTCCGTTGGTTTTATTCATATTTTTGACCTATACATATATGTAATGAAACGTATTAAATCATTTTTGGACATGCACCACCAGGAAGGGATGCTTAAAAATGTTTTGATTAAATGAATTGATCATTTCAGACGTTTTATACAGATTTTAATATTTATGTCAAGTCAGCATTTGTAGAACTGACTTCAGCAATCTACTTGCCCACTCGAAGACAACATGAACAATCCATGATATCAATTTTAAGAATTTTACGAAATACTCCCAGGCTACTTAACAACTTTATCATATTACAAAAGCTGTAGAAAGCACTGATAATTCATACCTGTCTATTCTCAATCATCGGCAAATTCCACTGCTTTAACAATTCCTGTGCTTCATGTATTTGCATTTTCTCACGCTTATATGCCGCAGTTTGGTTAGCAAAATTGTCCACCTGCGTAGCCATAATTTGGACTATTCTTAATTCCCTGAGTTCTCCCTAAAAAAGCAAAAAATGATTACGTCATTGTCATGACAGAAGCAAATAAACTTTACATGCCCAAAGCTAATAAAAATGCTACCGCATTTCCTAGTGTACTAGTGATTTATCAGTTAAGAATTCGACTACGAAACAAAATAAACAAAGTTAAAAAAATAAACATCTACATAGAGGTCGGACTAACTTGTTCATTATTCATATTCATCACAGGGAACATCTAGGCCCTAAAGCACATTTGCTATATCGCATTGCATTTGTCAAACATCGAACGCCATAATCATGGAGGTCGGATTCATAGAGAATTATTTGATAATTCGTTGAAAACTTTTTGAACGGCACCACTCTGAACTCAGACTGCCGTTCTACTGCGATACCCCGACGACTTAAAATCAATTAGGTACTTCTACCACATTTTTTCTTCCAATAACCGAGACCTACGTGTTTCACAAATCTTAACATTGATAGATACGATACAGCAACTTTTTACAAAAAAGAAAATCGATCCTGTGGTTACAAAATAATATTTTCCCATATTTTGCTGATCTGTCGTTGATTATCCATTGAATACTGACAGTCAGGCTTTCAGAGTCAGAGTCCTATCATTCATATTTGTCGCTAGAGAAACTCGAAAAAGAAAACAATTAAAATGTTTTCAAAAAGAATTGTCTTGAGGCTACAACAATTTTACTAGAAGACTCCGATCCCAGTTATCGGCAGTCAGCAAATTCCAACAGGGAGAATAAAATCTTACTAATCCATAACTTAACTGGTGATTACGTCAAGCATTCTAGGCTACTATACATAATTTGCTGTCCTTCAAATGATTTGACGTGCACGTATCGATTATTGTTAATGTGCCTTTACGTATATAATGCAGCCTACATGTAGGTTCAACTGTAGGATACAAGATTCTATCTATAAGCTACTGTATTTTCTCCAGTGCTTCATTGAGCAGTCTGTGATGAATAGCCAATGAAAAATGATAACGAATTCGATTAATACGACATGAATGATACGGAGGCCACATGATTAGATTACCTTAATTACCATGCTAAAATGATAATAGCTTATATTTTTGTAAGTAAGTTGGAGGACACAGTTTGCAAACGATTCTGACGAACACGAAGTTCATCATTTGTGCAAATTTCAATTACTACATTATCACTCAGATGAAACTGAAAAGTAATATAAGTTCAGGATGAAAACATGCTATAAAGTGAAGTTAAAATTTGATGCTCAAAGTCGTTTCTTCTTAAGGCCATGGCGCACGCGCAATAGGTCATTTAATATGATAATGTCTGCCAATTATTCACATTGCATGGTTGCTGGGACTACTTCTTGGGATGATTGAGAGTAAATTGATCTGTCAGGCCATATACAGCACGTAATATACATGCATAAATTACAACTATAATATGGAAGGTTTTGAGGACATTGAAATCGCTCGTGACCCAGTCATGTAAAAATTTTATTTACATAAATGACATTTTTAATAGTTACTTAACTTTAGAGCCAAAATGTTGAGTTGAGAGGACGGGAGAACTTTTGGAGACCGGAGTCGGAGTCCTATCAAAATTTCAAGTCTCCGAGACCCTGCTGACAGTACAGGAAAAACCTTGTCACAGAGACCGCAATTGAATGCATCAGAATAAAGAAAATTTTTGACCGATCAATATATATATATGCAAAAATGCGAATTATCGGATAGGGCTATCGATAACGCAAATTACCAAGCACATGCGCAAGTCGGTTGTTTTCATTTTTTCCAACCATGTGTATTTCAAGATACTCGTTTTTCCTGTAAAAAAAGTTGTAAAATCAGGCCTCATTTCGACGTGAAACTGTTTAGCTCTTATGAAACTACGAGTATTATCCTCCATGTTAGAAAAGTGCGAAGTGAGATATACAATTGAATGAATACTGTACAGTTTAAAGCCTTGTCATCACTGAATTTAGAGCACGGATATTTAGTATTTGAATCATTAAGCACTGCTGATTTATCATTGTACATACGCGCACATGTGTTTTACGAGGGTCAGTCAATAAATGAGTTTCCGTCTTATAACGCACAACGCAATAATGCTTTAGGTAAGCTACCAGTTTGCGACGAAATGATTTCTATGTCAATACTTATCATTCCACTCTGATCGAGTCCAACAAGAATAAGAAGTGGAAAGTAGGCAAAAATGCGTGCATGATATTAATATCAAGATTTAATGTGTTTGAAGCCAGGTTCCAACATTGGAATGTTGACGGTTAAAGTGTCAATGAAGAGATTATTGAAGTTAATAAAACTTCCATGGACAAAAAATAACACAGCTATTTTTCAGACTTACCGTGATAAAATGGAGTTCTTCTGACCTCGGAATGATTTCTTGAGAATCGTAACTGCTTGCGGCTGTCAAATTTTCCTGAGAATTACCAGGAGTTGAACTTGTTGATCCGAAGGTGTCTTTCGGTCGGACAGGACTTCTTTCTCTAATTTGAGGACTCCTTCCTGCAGAATAATTCGTTCGGGTTGACGATACTCTCTCCAAAAGAGAACTACTTTGTTTCGTTTGAGGCCTGATTCTCTTTGATGACTTCTTTTCTGTGTTCAAATCTGTGAAGCAACAAAAACGGGTACTGGTACTTAAAACACTAGGTTAGATTACTTTACTGTATATTAAAGGAGCTTGTATAAACCCATGTACATTCGTCTAACCCTCAACAGAAGAGGAAGTCTCCTTTTCAGCTAGGGCAATTTAAATGAACACTATCATTAGATAAAAAATGCGCTTGCTGTTCACATTACCTTTAACAGTTTCCCTCATTATCGATGACTTAAGTTCCTGAAGTTTTATTTCACCACTGATTTCCTTGATTCTATCACATTCGGACTCTGATGTTCCTCGACGATGCTCTACGTATGCATCAGCCTCTGCGTAGCTGTTGAATCGTCCTTTCACTTTTCCATGTAACTGAATCCAACTTGATCTATTTGGATCGGAATGTGACCTTATCAAAGACGCCACACGTCTGAAAATCAGATTAAATAAAGTCATTATTAATAATCGTTTTATTCGACAAATTTACTTAAAAGTCTACCCACGTAATTTATGTACTGGATGGATCATGTAGTTACTCGAAATGAGAAAAAAGTCGAAAAAGTCCTTCTTTAAAATGATATTTATACAATCTCTTTTAATTTGAATTTTTGCTTTCTTTTTATTTACTGAAGACACATCCATAACTTACATTTCTCAATTTTTTAGCATGTCAATTTCACATATCTATACGACAACCAGCTCGTCTTATTCCGACAGCTTTTGACCGCCATACTGCTGCATGTTTATTACATGGCTTGACATTGAACTCACTACTCGTTATGTAGACCTTATATCCGTTACCATAGAACCGCAACTGCAATCCCATGATAGATTTTTATAATCCTTATATCCTCAGGATTATGACAGTTTCTGGATTGAATATCTTGTACACACGAAACACTTATCTGTGCCACAACCAGAAAATAATATGAAATGCAACCTGCACTAATCTACCACACAGGTATTCGAAACTTCTGAAGCCAGGAGAAAGTTCTGCCAAAACGACTAGTAGGGATGCACAAAACCATGAACAAATAAGGTTAAGAGATACGAATAGTAAGGCAGACAAAAATATTCGAATTATCTAATTAGTACCAATATAAGCTATGCAATTGGTGAATCGGTAATACTTACTCTTCATCGGTCGATCCAGAATCAGGCCAATAACATTTGTTTTCATTAACCCATGTATCAGGAACAACAAGATATCTTTTAGGACGCTCTTCAAAAAAATCGAACACTACGAACTGTTTCTGTAAGAGTAAATGAGTTTGATAATATAACATAAATTATCAGAAAGTATTGAAACATACCTTGGGCAGTGACTGGCCAGCAATATCCCACTTGGGGACAGGGGATACAATTGTTCGTTTCTGAGATGTCATCCTGTAAAATTACAGAAAGTGTCCATTCTAATATAGAGATTCACTTTCATCATGTAACATAGATATGAACACAGCAGTATTTGGCTGCTCTAATCCTTCCATCAAATTGAGATCGACTTTCATTGCTCGTCTTTTCGATATAAGTAGACCTGGATCCATCGACACATAGGTAAATTGGTTCAACTTAACTGATAGGCAACCGATTATATCTGTTGGACAAGGCTTACTAATGTACGACGTCCCACGAAATTGTCGAACGATAATCGAATCAGAATGAATCTCGATAACTTCGAAACATAGTTGATTAGCGATGTCCACATAGCAGTTATTAGGGTAGGACGAACCAATTTTTTTCTCTTTACTAGGTATATTTGAAATTTCCTGCTTCTCGTACACGTACTTCACAGCGGAAACAATTGGATTTCTGGGAGAACGGACGGAGCGCTTCAAAGAGCCTAGAAAATTTTCGAAGCAGTAGGCCGAGATGGAATCAAGACTACCATGAACACGTGCCACTCGTGTTAAATGTAGTAAACAGTGAATGTTATATACCATAAAAGAGTTGCCATTAAGCCTCTTCGCCTGTTCACAAAACGAAATGAGTAAGTTGCAAGCTCTTTCCGACTCAGAAAATACGGTTCTGCTATCCACTAATAAACAACAAGCCATACTGAGAGTGCACAAATGAACATAATGAGCATCTGATGCCATTAACCCCTTGAATATCAAGCGTGATGTGTAGAGCAAAATCTGGCGAAGCTCTGTTGCTTTGAAACGCAAAAGGTCTGTCATTGACCTAGGTCTTCTGGAAAAACAATTAGGAACGCATTTCCTTAAAGCTAATAATCGTGAGTTCAATATTTTAATATTAGATGCAGACATCCGACAAGAGCGCCTGCGGTCATTTCCATCTGGAGGAAGAATGCTCCACTTAATCAACTTTAGAATTGTAACAGTGCCTTGATGCATGAAATCTATCGGAAATGAATCTATCATATCGCATGATGTTAACTCAAAAGGTGAAAGGATCTTGTGGTGTTGTTCCTGTGTGCGACTTCGAAAACTTTGATTAGTACGTTCAACTAATCCATCTGTCTTCAACCAAGTCATTCTTTTTCCGTCATAATCCGCTTTAGTCTCACAAAAGTCGCAGCCATAATAAGCGTGAAAGGACTTCGTTCCCTTTACCATGCTTCTCGCAGGAGCATCACAAATATGGGCACTTACATTAAACTTGTAGCTACTTCCATTGAACATGAAACCTTCTGAAGTGAGCTTAATTATTTCTGCAACATAATCACTCAGAAATTCTAAGTCATGTGGCTTGCCTGCACCACACGTCAACGCAATACAAAATACATTACTGGGGTTCAAATTAGTTATCTTGCCTAATATCGGCCAGAACGATTGACTGGAGCTCTTAAAGAGAGGGAGACCATCTATATTATCAATGACAGTTACTTCATTAATCTTAGACAATTGTGCCTCAGAGTAATGTTTCAATGCTACTTTAACCTGAGAAAGTAAGCCAAAGTAGTAATATTTCATTCCGGAAACATTTTTTATACGACCCTTGAAATCATCTCTTTGCTGTGTTAACGTGCGATGATCGACTGGTAGAGGTCCAACACCATGTCGTCTTAGGTCTGCTAAAACCCTGTTTGCTTGATAGCGATTCATTCGTGTTTCAATAACAGTAGCCTTCAAATCATCCCATAAATTTTTCTCTTTTAACTGTTCTTCATCAGAAGACGAATGATAACTGGAAGAATTGGAAGTGGTGGAGTCATGAAACACTCTTATATTCCTTCCACTAAGAGCTTCATTTTCTCTTGTATTGGTGTCTGTACTGGAAGAACTGGAACTTGTACTGCCATCCACCTTAGACGTCAAACTTTCACCATCTCTTCCATGAGCTTCATTTTCTGGCATATCGTCAGAAATCGAAATTGACGATGGCGATGACATAGAAGAGGTCTCTATTCTAGTAAAACTGGTTTCATTTAAATTCTGAACTTTAACACGTTCATTATATCTCAAACGTGACGCCCGACGTTTTAGTTTCTTTCTTGCTTCAAAACTGAGTCCATCTTCGGAATCAGAGGAAGTCATCCTATTGTAACTGAAAAACAATTATCTGACAAGTAAAAAATCAATTATAAATCAACTGATATCAATTATAATTGATGTATTTATTGTTCATTGTATATGTAGTTATGAATCAATAAATCAGCAAACAACAAAATTATAACTTATAAAAAAAAGACATCTAGTTCCTTGATACCTACAGTACCGGTATCCAATAGTAAGTTCGGTACTAACACAATAGTCGGTACCCAAAATGACCCCCAACCCAAACGCGTCCCCGTCATTTTTATATTGAGCTTACCAGACTATAAGTTTGATTTTGATTAGATAATATTTTACCAGCAAACGTGTTTTAACAAGAGATTTCTGATCAAATTAGTTTCTAATACTGACTGACAACTTTTAATTCTGTAAAGATTGTTAACAATTTAATTAACAAAACGGTAAAAATCAACCTGCACCGTAATTATTTAGAGGTAACCGGTTACCGATAATTGTTCAGATTCAAAATTCAAAGATACCTATTTAAGCATGTTTACTTATCGACGGAAAAAACGTGGATGTAATAAGAGTAGTAAAACCCGTATCTCCCCACATATGCCAACTCACCCCACCCCTGCCAACGCATCCCCACCTGATCTCGAATACAAAATTGTAACGTATTTGGATTCTATTGCCGTTTATCAATGAAACTTTGGGGAATGGCTAATCATCGATATTGACACAAATTATCACACTATCTAAAATTCACTTTCATTCATTAAGCTGTGGCGCAGTTTTTACAAAACATATTCCAAATCACCCCAGTCTCCCCTATAGGGGACGATTGCGTTAGTACCGAAGGTCTATCATATAATGAAAACTGCACATACCTTACAACTTCCATCGCACGAATACTATACACATGAACACCAGCAATTTTCAACCACATATTAGACACTCCTTATTTATGGAGGTATGCTAATTAGTCAATTTAAGTTGCACCTACGTAGGTGTCCATTGATTCAGTGACTCAAATTCAAAGCGCATGAACTTAGGGGTCATTCAAGAGATCTAGACTAGGCTAGTAAAATACGAGTATGTCTACACTACAATAAATTGCAGTGCAAAATTCTTTATCAGACACCGACGACCTTTTTCTGTTTTTCAGGGGGTATAGTCAGGCAGAATGACATAATCCTTGAAATTCTAAATATCGAATTTATTGTATTACTAATAACAAATGCCATTTTACTTCTTCCGTGATTACTATTCAACGCTATCTTTTTCCCACAGAATTCGCTATCACATTTTTTATCGTGTCGGGTTTAAGAACGGAGTGGTTATTTCCATGAAAATAACCAGCAAATCACTGTTGTCTGGAGGTTATTTTCAAGCTAATGCGATTCGTAGAAAATTCAGTACGGTATATCAAAATAATAGTTGTAGATTCTTCAGAAATGCGTTTCCAAATAGTATTTATTTTACCTAATTTACTAATAATTAGCCTACCTAATAGTGCATTTCTTAGTTTCCAAAATCCTCAACTAAGTACATACATGCAACGACCGCAATTGGAAAGTGTGGTTCTAAGAGATTGGTGTTCTCCGATGACAGCTTATCATTAAAGTGTGCAAATATTCTCAAAGGTTTCAGCTAACTACACGCGAGAATTTAACGTGAGAACATCAAAGTGGCCACTGTACCAACTTAGTTGGAACAACAAGCGTGAATTGGCTGGTAATCCAACCTAAAAGTCTATCCGAACGTTTACCATCATAACCATTAGGTCTATGCATTATTTCTGACTAACTGTTTACCACGTAGATTACCTTGACGGTGAATTATACAAATTATAAAGCTAAATAACAAACAATATTCTGTTTGTCTTACTTAGGGTTTTATTGGTATTAGTTGTGTATGATTCTTTAATACGCTTGTATACGAGGTACCGCCCTGTGGGAACGCATCTTGTTAATATCAACAGATTATCTGGCGAGGTAGCGATTTGGTGGATAATTTTTTTAAAGGTTCATTTTCGTGTAAAAACCATCTCCCCATGTGAAAATGGTCATCATTTATCCAAAAACATGTGTAAAATTAAAAAACGACAGGTGGCGAAAAAGTTGCTATAATTAGCTGGTAGATATTTGTTTACTAATGCGAGCTGATTTTTCGCCAACCGGCGAAATCGTGGATATTGTAGCAACTAATTAGTGGTAAGTAGTAATGTTCGTATATTACCTTCACATGAAAATATATCGTATACTCAGTCTGATCTGATAAAAAGGGATCTTTTTTTAATTCACGAAGGCTTAAACTAAAAAAAGTATTTGTCTTCCATAAATGTCGCAGTAAATACTATGATATTGTTCAAATATTTGTCATTGTTGTAAATTATTGAATGTCAAGAGATGTTATGAAAATTGATATATGCGGATTCTCTATATTCTTATCATTATCAAAGAATGATTGTCTGCACTTATATCTTAGATAGATTAGCCATATGTGAGGGATAGTGAGGAGGTGAGGGAGAGAATGGAGCCTCGACTGTAGAGGCGGATTACTAAAGAAAACAAGAGAGAAAGTCAAAAGTAAAAGGTGACATATAGAGCGCGAATTGTCGCCAGCGAATATCCCGCAAATATGACTGAACTTTAGCATGATATTCTGCAGCTGACATTCGCCAGTTTTTCGCAAGATTCGTTCCCACAGGGCGGTAACCTAAGTTTATTAATAAATAGGTGATCCGAACCCATGTGGCACAAAATACGGCATTTTGACGTATTGATGTATATCAGGATTAGTCAATAGCCAGTAGACGCAATTACAGATCCAATTACGATGGTGCAACACTCACTGCCTGCCTGAGATACACCTGGCCGTTCAAGTCGGAAACCTGATTAGTAATTTAGACATACATCAAATAAGATTTAATAATGGGTAATTTTATATTAATAAATAAGTCTGAGAAACCTTTAAAAGACTATGATGAGTAAGACAACAAACAAAATCTTATCAAAAGATCGCACGTGCCTCAAGCGCTATGTAGAATTGAAACTTTGCAAGGAGGTGACCATTAGTTTGAAAGTCGATGAAACATTTTCGAAGATTTTAAACAAAGAGAAGAATTATGGATGGAAAATCAAGTATCTAAGCAATTGAAAAAAATATATGTTAATCTCAGCAATTATGATATTTATATATTGGAAGACAATCACATACTTTAGTTAAATGTATTGTAAGTAAGAACATGTATTGTATTCTGTTCGAGGTGGATGCTCTTAGCAATAGTGCCATCTTCTTCCTACATATCATCTGAAGATGTTTTGTTCCTACTTATACCTGATGGTGATTATCCCAAAGCCAACTGGAATAAATGATTTTCTAATGATCAACTACTCTTGTATATCTATAAACACAGAAATCCAATTCAGCATGCAGATAATTGATTAGTTCGTGTACCCATCAAAATAGACATCGGATCGTTATTACAATTTTTAAAGTAGAAAATTACAATATTGTTGAGTCCGATGTCTGATATTTGGACTTCGGGAATTATGTGATAAACCAACAAATCATCTACTCAATATTCATCTACTTCTATATCTTCTACTGTATCCATCAATAGAGATGAAATGCAGCAGACAGATGTATGACTAAACCAAAAAAGATCCATATTCTACGAAAGGAACAAAACAGAACTTTTCTAGATGCTATAATACATATCTACAATTACAATACAAAATTCGGTTTTGTGGGCATTATCGTTACATTTTTATTTCAGAATTGTCAACTAAAAACAAAATCATTCGCGACATAAATTCTATTTTGTTTTAATTCACCAAACAATTTTTGGCGCGAAGCACCATAACAACTATGAAGAAACAACAAAGCATTCTACAATCAGTATGTCTTTTGATGTCAGCTACTTTTTCTGTGTTTGAAATTACAAAAGCTGATGAAATGATGAACTGGATGAATTAAGTCACATTCTGGTATTTTTATGGGGATATATTGAATGGATGAAGTTGCCAGAAAGTGTACTTTAGTTTAATTGTCAACATAAATCTGTGTTGAAAATCTCGCACAATCTGACAAATTAATATAAATCCATACTGAATAAATCCAAATATTGATGCAAACATATCGATATCATCAATACAAACAACAACCGGTACAGAATCGTCACTCGTTGCACTAAATTTACTGCATAATTCCAATACCAAATATAAATCTCATTGACAAATCTTGATAGAGTAAGCACAGTAGAGAAAAATAAATTGACGAAATTCTAATACATAAAATCAATCGGTTAGCATGAGATATTTTCTGGTCGTTCTTCGTCAATGTATCTTGCCTCTACCTGTAAAAAATAACAGCTGCTTTATATACCTTTGTCCTATACTGTCTAGATCGAGCAATTTACAAAGTTAAGTTCAAAGGTTAGATCCGTTTCTTCTCCGAGGATTACATACGGAACCAATGTGTACACAGGAGCTAGATTTAATTAATATAACACACAGTTTAGAATAATAGTTAGCTAATTTATAATCATTATCAAACCAAATTAATAACAATTTTTTGTGTTTCTAAGTCCGTTTCTTTTCCGCGGACTTCATACGGAACTGAAGTGTACGGAACAGATTTAATGAATAAGTAGGCAAGTTAATATAGTTAAGTTATCGAATTTCGATTTACATAAATCATCAAGTCAAATTTATCGAAATGTTTTTACAGATTTTAAATCCGTTTCTTCTCCACGGACTTCATACGGAACTGAAGTGTACGGAACATATTTAATGAATAAGTAGGCAAGTTAATATAGTTAAGTTATCGAATTTCGATTTACATAAATCATCAAGTCAAATTTATCGAAATGTTTTTACAGATTTTAAATCCGTTTCTTCTCCGCGGACTTCATACGGAAACAAAGTGTACGGAACAGATTTAATGAATAACAGTAGGCAAGTTAATATAGTTAAGTTATCGAATTTCGATTTACATAAATCATCAAGTCAAATTTATCGAAATGTTTTTACAGATTTTAAATCCGTTTCTTCTCCGCGGACTTCATACGGAAACAAAGTGTACGGAACAGATTTAATGAATAAGTAGGCAAGTTAATATAGTTAAGTTATCGAATTTCGATTTACATAAATCATCAAGCCAAAATTATCGAAATGTTTTAGATTTTAAATCCGTTTCTTCTCCGCGGACTTCATACGGAACTGAAGTGTACGGAACAGATTCAGTGAATAGCGCACATCCTAGATTAATATTTAAGTATAACTTTTTAATTTGTTTTAATTATCAAAATAAATCAATTCTGAAAATGTTTGGGTTTCTGGATATAATACGGATAGTAAACGGAATATGACACTAAAATCGGATTAGAAACGGATTTCGGAGCAAAGTCCGTTTGATGCATTTTTAGCTCCGGGCTGAGAACGGAATTACTTTGCCCGGTGGGATATGTAGCCTGACCCTTTAACCATCGTTTCACTTGTGATTGTGGAAGACCACTCGCTTTTGATAATTTCTTGATAGATGCAAATCCTGCCGGATGCTTTACATCATAATAGATTGACTTCAAACGTTCAGTCGATGACGACTGACTCTTTTTCCTCCTTCTCATCTTTTAGTTTTCTTGCCTTTCTACATTTACAACAACTGCAGCATTTAGCTTTAGCGGTTTTGCGATCGTGTTCACATTGCTTAGGGGTTTCATTGTGAGAGCTGGCGCAGCAAGTGCAAGTGACAACGACATTCACCTCTGGCGGCTCATTACATGGCAAGCAACACATCTGCTTCATATTAATAGTCTGAGAACATGTATATCCTGGGAGGAGCTGTTTTACGTTTTCCTTTTACCAGTTTTAGTGGCGATGTAGATCTACGTCGAGTTCTTCCTCTTGTTTGCTTAGTGAGTGTGGGAGGGGATGTAGCAGGTGACGCCTTAAACCAATTTGTTGGCATTTTCATCGTCTGAAGCATTGGAGCAGTAGCCACTGTTGAATCAAGTTCTTTCAATGTCTCATTATTCAAAGCAAATTTTGGTACATTATGCTTTTTCAATAGTTTAAGAAAGTATGACCAACCAGGTGGAACATAGCCCTGACGGCGCTTTCTACGTGTCGCATACTGAATCAAGTCTTCATAACGTGAAGCATCAATCACTTTATTTTCATCTGTAATGATTTCTCCTCTATCATTTACATTGAGATGGGGTTCAATACTGTTGAAAAGAGATATGGCATGTGCGCGAGATGCTAAAGGTGTAGTAGTCGATACAGAGTCACGCATCTTATTCTTCAAGTTTTTCAATTGCTCAACAGTTTCCGATTGTAATAATACAGCACGATGTGGATCTTTGATGTGAACATTTTGCTGATAATCTATTTCTTTCCTATACATTTGATTTGCAAGAGGTTGCTTTACTTGCTGCATGGCAGTCAATTGTACATATTCATCCTAAGGAATAACAATCATGCGAGAATAAGAACTCATAGTTTGTAGATAATCATGGGAGTTTTCAAAATATCACTTCGAAATCTAAATTCTTCCGGACACTCTTGCGTAAAGTCAATGAATAAGTAACCGTATGGTTTTTCAGTAGCTGCTTGAAAAATTTCAATTAAGGCTTTTGATCCTCTGGGTGCAACTTGTCGCGCTAAAATTTCAAATTGACTTTTATCTCGCGGATTCTTGAAAATAGCATAATAGTGTGTATTCAGGTTTCGTGTACGAGCTTCTTCTCCATCAGGAAACAAATTTTGTGTGATATAGATGATAAAGCACCTTTTATGATGTGCTGCGCGAGTGAACATATCTGTAACATCTTTTGAATTCTTACTTTCTTTTAATAAATCATCCAATACAACAACATCATTAGACTGAAGTTTATCCACTGCAATAATTCCTTCATGTCGAATGAAGTTGCGACTTTGCAATTCCTGAAACAACGACGGTTGATAAATACCATAACACCAAATCACTCGATTGATAGGTTCCTTAAACAACTCCCTTCTTTTATCCAATAAATTCAGCGTGAAAACAGTTTTACCTGCATGAGATGGACCTGATACAGTCAGAACTTTATCACATTGAAGTCTGAAATCCATTTTATTACTTTGAGACTCAACATTTGCATAATTAACGCTTAGAGCCAAAGATATTACCCAATAGGTTGCCCACGGCAGGAGCTATCATTGGAAGTATTGCTGAAAGGAAACCGCCCTTTTGTGTTAGAGTTTTCCTCTTTCTTTGAAGGGTGACTTTAGGATTGGAGATGAAACGCAATTTTGTGGCATATCGCTTAAGTAACTTTCGTTGTTTTGGCGCTAATTTCTTCGTCCTCAACTTTCTGACATGAGAAATAATTTCACGAATGAATTTATCGTTGGCATGTCGTATAGCATTGTATCGCTGATTTGCTTTCATTCGTCGGAGAGCTTGAATGGCTGAAGAAAACTTTGAAGACTTTTTACGTTTCGCCATTTTCCGTGTTAGTCTTTGCTAAAACCTATCTTTACCACATTTGCATAGGTACTAACTATTGCGACATAAGTGACACTCGAAATGAGCAATGTCACAGTGGTTACATTTGCAAAGTTGAATGCAATTACGTATGAAACAGCGTTGACAAAAAGCATGCTTACATCTCTTGAAGATGCGCTTTTCATTTCCATCCTTTCGCTTACATACATCACAACACATAGTTTCACCGTTACTGATGTCTATAGCAAGTCTTTTTGAAGATATGAATTTGCTAGCCTTTTCTAAATAATAGACGCATGTACAGAAGGAATATACTTCGAGAGTGAGCAGACATAGCTCGAAAACCAGTTGTGCTACAATCAAGTACCACTGCATTTTCAATTTTTCAATGAGCAATGTCACAGTGGTTACATTTGCAAAGTTGAATGCAATTACGTATGAAACAGCGTTGACAAAAAGCATGCTTACATCTCTTGAAGATGCGCTTTTCATTTCCATCCTTTCGCTTACATACATCACAACACATAGTTTCACCGTTACTGATGTCTATAGCAAGTCTTTTTGAAGATATGAATTTGCTAGCCTTTTCTAAATAATAGACGCATGTACAGAAGGAATATACTTCGAGAGTGAGCAGACATAGCTCGAAAACCAGTTGTGCTACAATCAAGTACCACTGCATTTTCAATTTTTCTTTATGGAAAGTTGAATGTGAATATCTGAAATCGCTTCAATCACTAGACTGCTACCATGATGGTTAAATGCATTGAGACGTTCAGCAATTTTTATCATATGTCTTTTAAAAAATTCTTCGGGGTGATCTACCACTTCCATTGAATAAGAAGCAAAATGGAAAGAGCGACTTTCCACCTCTTCCTTTCCAAAATGACTAAACTTAATTTTCGCAACTAATCGCGCCATGACAATGCTATCAGAGAATGTGTTCATTAACTCTAGAAATAGAGTGCTAGCATCATCGACCACTGCTTCGATGTCGGTCTCATCTTTATGAAAATTTATCACATAATCTTGAACAGCTCCTTTTAAACTTTGCCTATGAAAATGTAATGTTCCGCAGTCGTTTGAGAAAGACATGATCGCCCTTTATCTAACCCATCCATTGCATGAAAACAACAACTCTTCTCATAGTAACATTTATTGAATAATAGTAACAAGCATGCATTATAAATCAATGGTTTGAAAGAGATAAAATAGATACAGCTGGTAACTATCATACAGCGAGCAATGATAACCATACAGGACTTTGGCAGTGCTGAGGTAAGGAGGAAAGAAGCATTGGTTATGAACGTAGCTACTACAACGAACAGACAAATCCTTAAAACGTTTCGTGACTTCATGATAATGTTGATTCACTCTACTATCCCAAGATGGGAGCAAAATATCATCAATGATTAGATTGGGAAATACTTTCCTCTCCTTACCAGGATTATTACAAAAGATGCGTATAACATTGAAAGCAGCTAACCATCGTTTAAAGTCAATAAGAAGAGCACTCTCACAAGAAAAGCCATAGTCTTGCAAATATTTCAGATTAAGTCCATGAATGTGTTTTCTCGCCCATTGATCAACATTGGGATTGCAGTTGGCATGTTGATGATAGACACTGACAATCTGATATGTCCAAGTGTTCATAGCAATAGCACTGAGCTCCTGTACAGGTTCACCCTCACAATCCATAAAAATGATGATAGAAGCCTAAAACGGAAATTTACACATCTAAGGAAACGTTCTATAACATATTACAAAATGAAGAATTACATCGATGCTTTTCACGACAAAATACACAAATGATATGATGGCAACGAAGAAGTAAAATGTATCTAATAAGACCACGTCTACGACACTCAAAGCACATAAGCGAATTGTCATAGGGTAGAGTTAGGAAAGGACTAGTAATTCTCCTTCTTTGATTTGCGTTTTGATGTAGCATTCTTCTCCGACTTGCGCTTCGTACCACTGCTGTTAAGGATTTGATCAATTATGTCGTCCACGTTGGGTGGTTTTGGAATATATAGGATGGATTCCATATGCATGGAGAGAGAGGCTATTTTATTATCCTTATGCCGACCATAATATAACCCATTCACTTTGAAAAGGATATCCCAAGTACCTTCTCCGAGCTCGTCGCATGTGATGGGTGTTGAATGATCTCCATCCTTCTTATAGTAAGTGCACCAATGTGATACCGGTAGGCAAATGTGATTACCATCCCAAATCTTTCTATAGGGAGTATCCTTGTCATCTCTCGCCTTCCACTCTTGAGCAAGAGGAGTAGGAATGTCCATATTTAATGTCACGTACTCCTCAATAATATCAAGTTGGTGGCGAATGTACGGACTCACGGGGATCAGTATGTAGTCCCCATGCTGATTGTGCATTATCTTGACATCCGTGGAAGGGAGCATTCCCGTTTGGAGTACTACGCTATGACCGTCATAACGCAAGACTTGTTTAAATTTACGCTGTAGCGGTGTAGGATTATGTACCTCGGTTGTTTCTTCCACTGGCCTCAGTTGTAGATGATCTGATCGTAGCGAACCTTGTAACATTTGACCGCCATTTTGTCCTACTAGTGCAGCAGATGGAGTAGATGCCTGAAAATGGAAAAGATTGTATTAAGTTTACGTTCAAGGGAGGGGAGGGAGGAAAGTAGCGACTTACCATTTTAGTTGGATAATAGAGCAGGGAACTAGAGAGAGAGAGAGAAAATGTGCGTCTGTCACTCGTGCGATTCAACGATGGAATGATTCTCAATGTGGAAGGCTGGCTATTTATATAGAAATGCCTGATTCTCATTGGATGATGATCCTCATTGGACAATAACATCAAGCTGATTCCAAATCTGGCCTCCGTTTACCAATCCGAGCCTTCATTCGCCCGCTGGAGCTGTTTCTTGGGAAATTCTAACTCTGTCGTTTTTCGTCAATCTCCCAAAATCTTAAATGGCGTCTCACATCTAAACGAAGACAGATAGGCACAAGGCGATTCTTTCACTGAATTTGTCTCACTCTTAGCTTTCAAACGAGCTATTGCACGACAAAATCCGTCCACTAGAAGCCAAGATCGAAGCGAGCTCTCCCGAGGGGGGGGAGGTCAGTGAAATTAGATGAAAAATGTTTTGGTGACGGTCCCAGGTCGAAATTCCACACTTTGGAAAATTTTCAAAATTTTACCCATACAAAGCCACTCTGACACTTAGGATTTTTTCAGGTGAGCGAGCTCCGACCTAAAATCTTGTAACAGCTCTAACTTTTGAACGGCTGGTCCGATTGACTCGCAACAAAAAATGGCGTCGAGCAGTTTTTTCTCCTCTTTCGAATGCAACTCGAACGAACAAAATCCGTTCACTAGAAACAAAGTTAGAAGATTGCTGTCGGGGGGGGGAGGTCAGTGAAATTAGATGAAAAATGTTTTGGTGACGGTCCCAGGTCGAAATTCCACACTTTGGAAAATTTTCAAAATTTTACCCATACAAAGCCACTCTGACACTTAGGATTTTTTCAGGTGAGCTACTACAGTCCACCCTCCCAACCTGGCCGGCACACCACGCCAACCTGGCCGGCACACCACGCCAACCTGGCCGGCACACCACGCCAACCTAGTCACCACATCACCGCGCGCTATACGACTGTCGGCCAGAGGGGGGGGACGTCAGCGAACCTGACGGACGCACGTGGCCGGCACACCACGACACTCTATCGTTCCAGAGGGGGGGGACGTCTGACTCAAAGCACCACGGCGGCCGACCACGACACTCTGCCGTTCCAGAGGGGGGGGACGTCAGCGACGGCGGCCATCTTGCGCGGTCCAGAAGTGGAGTTTTACTTACTACTTAGTAAAACGGCTGCCTTAGAAAAACTTGTAATTTCGCACAATAAGACTACCAATAGGCTAACAGTAACATTGCGATTGTCCATGAATGTTGACATATTCCCATTTTTACAAGTTTACAAGCTTTCCAGACCAGTCGATAATTGTTTTACCCTTGTTATTTGTTAAACGAATGTTAATTGTTGGTATACATATTTCTCAATTTGTCGTCTCTGGTGCTCAACAGATATCTCGTGTAAAGTTGTTGGTTTTCCTTGAAATTTTACAAACAAATGGGATAGCTTCGTGAGACGACCACTTTGTTTAATGTATTTTTATTGAATTACCGATTATAATGACTTACCTGTCCATATTTCCGGAAGCGCTAGATATTTTTTAGCCAATTCGTTCATCAGTGAAACATCGGTAATGTATCTATAACTGATCCGTAGTTAGCTCCGTAGTATCTATCCCGCTTATCCTAAGTAATCTGTCCGTTCGCTACCCGTCGACGATCTTAAACTTGTCCGTTGGAATCCGTATTTAGTCCGTCAGAGTCCGTATTTAGTCCGTCCGAGTCCATAATTAGTCCGTCAGAGTCCATAATTAGTCCGTCAGAATCCGTAATTAGTCCGTTGGTTATCTGTGGTCAGTCCGTTCAGAATCCGCGAATTCATCATATCCGTCAACTGTCCGTCAGATTACTTTAATGCGGACAAATAATGTCCGCTATTGTTCCTTTGAAGTCCGTTCTAATGCCTTGGGCTACCCGTTCTTTGTCCTTTCATTTCCGCACAAAATGACGCCAAGTTGGACATTTTGACGCAGTCAGACTTTTTGACGCAAATGGACTTTGTTCCGCACGCTCGCATCTCACCAAATTTGGTGTACAGGTAAATTTTGCTGAGATGTATTCAATACATGCTTTCAATACTTTCCGCCGGTTTCGGAGACTCCAGATTTTCGTTCTTACTGACGCAAGTCATACTTTTTGACTCACGACGGCATTCTGACGGGTTGGACTATTAGACGCAAGTCAGACGTTTTGACGCATATTGAATATTTGACTCACGATTGCATAATAAGTTGGAGGGGAGAATCATGCATTCATAATCGCGATCAACCATCACAGAGTAAGTTACAGAACGTCTCTACCTCTTCATATAGTTTAGGCTTGCATGCAAATATGGCCTGGTAGAATCAGAGGGACTGGTTGACGATCGGTCCCCTTAGAATTTATTATTCAAGATAGTCAATAAATAGGCTACCATAATCTAATTGAAGTGGGTAAATTTTAAGGTGCCGAATTCCATGACTATATAGTAGGGTGACCGCCTGTCTTGCATAAATGCATCATATTTGTAAGTAAAAACGCGAATTCCAAATAGCAAAGACGCACTTTATTTGCAGACGTGGATATTTATACCTGTATAACAATGGCATAAAACAACTCACGAAACATGCACAATAATGAAATGTTATTATCATGAAACGTCACCAGAACACTTGATAATAGGATGTCAGGCATGCGGTCGAGAGTCGGATTGCTATGTCCTAAGACAGTGAACAATAGAGAATTAGAAATACAACACGCTCACACGCTCCCTAGTTTCTTAAGAAACTAATATACAAAAGTATATATTATATACGAAACAATATAAGGTCTGCTATCTGTAATCAACGACATGGTCACCTTGAAAAATAGGTCTTTTAGTCACGCGACTACTCCTTCGGGGTACCGCCTCAGAATCAATTTCGACATCGCTATCATTCGTCAAAGAGCAGTATTTCGTTTCTAAGTCGACTTCGGTAGATTCCCTGCAATAAGGTACCAGTCTTAAATGCGATACATGACGAGAGACATTTATATCATCTAACTCAACTGAAACACTCGAAATGATTTTTGTCACGACGTGTGGACCGCTCCAAACGTCATCACATCGGGAGGAAGGAGGCTTAAGAAAAACTTTATCGCCAACAAGAAAAGGATTACGGTCTTTATCAAAGTAATTATCGTTTACCTCGTAATTCAATTTGGGTCGTTCTATCTCAATGCGATCAGCTGTAACATCCGGCTTTCTAGACTTCGCACAGAAAACTAATTCGTAAGGTGTTGAATCGTTTTTACCTTTTGTATTGTTAACCCAGAAAACGGCCTCTGCGAGGGATTTTCCTGTACGCTTTACGGTTCTCTTAACGGTACGATGAACCCGCTCAACCACCGAGTTTCCCTGGGGCCTATAAGCGGAAGTCAAGACCTGTTGAACTTTCCACTTATCTAACAGCTCATTAAACTCGCGGCTACGGAAAACTGTCCCGTTATCACTCATTATGTACGCTGGGGGACCAAATTCTGCGAAGATCTGTTCAATGTTGAAAGCTATCTCAGTGGAGGATTCATTTCTTAAGCTACGCCAGATTGTAAATCTGGAAGCAGTATCGATAACGGATAAATAAGGTCTACCGTCTACATGAGTTACATCAGTGCCTAAAACTTCCCAAACATTATTCGCGGATATCGATCCTTTGTCCCAACTAAAGCGATTCGAAGGGTCTATGCGGGTACAAGTTGCACAATCGCCAATGACGGCCTTAATATCAGATTTTGAAACGGATTTATTTTTATACCGCTCTTTACATAATTCATATGTTCGATTCGTGCCAAAATGGTTGATTTCATGAACAAACTTGATGTCAGCGTAATCAACGCTATCTAGTTTCTCCCTGACCCATGAATTAGGCACTCTAGTCAATGAATCTGCTTTGTTTAAACTTGACTCAATCCAAACGACCTGTACTGCCAACTGTTCCTCACGGATAATGTCTGAAATAATATTAAGTCTACGCTTAATCAAAACTTCTGCGAGTGCACGAGTCTTAACATTTCTTGTCTTATGAATAACAGATTGCAACCATCTATAAACTGAGATGGAGTCAGTTTTGATCGTAATGTCCCTCTTACCCCATTTTAAGGCAAGATTCAGGCCTTTGATAGCTGCGTCTAATTCAGACCGGTTTATATGCGTAGCATCATCCTTCGGGCGCAGCCAAGCCGCATCCTCGACCACCTGACCTTCAACCTCTAAATAAACCCCGTAGGCTAGAGAACTGGAGTCAGTCCAGACCGTGATTGGAGCTTTAGGATCAACCTCCCACATGCCTCCGACAGGGTCAGACACTTTCAGTCGAACATCTATTTCTCGAATCAAACTCATTATTTTTTCCGAAACTGGGTCATCCCACCTAGTATGATCTTCGGCAGTGCACCGCTGTACAAACGCGCAGGCGACTCGAAGCCATCCCGCCACGGGGTAATGTCCTAAACATTCTCCTATGTACTTATGTGCTTCACGCCGCGTAAGAATGTTAGCTATTAAGGGCAGAGAACCGTCTCTGCGCCATCTCAACCCTGAGTCCACACATAGTCCCAGTAATCTAACGTCTCCTTTACCAACTTTTTGTGACTCTTTTGTTATAAGGCCCCAATTATTCAGATGGGACCTGACCTTTTCGCATGAGACAACCGATTCAGAGACATATATATCGTCAATGTAACTAGAAGTACCTTCCTTGATTTTCTGGTCACCCTGCAATACTCGTGTAACTATAGCTGTCATTATTTTTGGGGCTGAGGCCAAGCCGAAACCAAGCCTCGTCAACAGAAAGTCACTTCCTTTCCACCTAACAGCTTGGTATGCCCATAAACTCGGATCAATTTCTACCTGTAGATAGGCACGCTTCAAATCAATAATAGAACACTTAGGCCCCAGTTGCCGCCACTGACGCAACGTGTCAGCACAAGTAGGAGTAGCTTCAGCAGTATGAGACTCAATGGATTCGTTTAAACTTCTATAGTCCAAGACAGGGCGAACTTTAACGGTATCGCCCTTCTGCTGACGCACAGCAATAATCGGTAAGTACCTTTTTATTTTCCCATGGAAACTTACGTCATGCCTTACTAATATGCCCTCATTAATCCAGTCATTTATTTCAGCATCACACGGTGATTTATCCTGCTCATCGATAATATTATACGGTATCTTACAATCGGATCCTGGTTCTAAATTTTGTCTCCAATTCCACCTTACGCACCATCTACTTCCATTAAAAGTAGCAACAAAATCCTTATCATGAATATCATCACTATGCAATACCGAAACTACAGGCCCTTTACTATAGGGAAAATCTACTTTTAGCTCAGTACCTGGACGTACGCGTGGATGTAATATTAAACCCGTTCTCTCAAATACATTCGAACCCAAAATGATATCAATACCAGTAGGTAGATCAGTTTCTAAGACTACATATGCATTAATGGGTCCCAGCTCTTCATTATTATCAGTTATCACACTACTCAAAACAACATACGTATACGCACATACATTATGCCTACCAAAAGATTGAAGACTAATGTAGGACCTAGACCGACTCTCATTCCCAACCACATGCTCACCAATGACAGAAGTCACAGATCCAGTGTCGATCAGCGCGTTCATCCTTTGCCCATTGACATTCATTGGACGTGAGATTTGTGCACCGGTGATTTCCGTCGCCGCAGCCATGCTCGCACTTGCCTGTTGTTGACGGTGTGGGCAAAATCGCTGAATATGCCCTTTCTCGTTACAAAAGAAACAGGTGATAATACAGCTGGCCTTCTCATGGCCAAAGCGGCGACAGCCTTGACAGCGAACCATTTGCTTGGAGACTTTCATTTGGCTGTTTTGCGGACCCATCGTCGCAGCGACTGCGGTGGGTAAGGCATCTCGAGTTGCCAAAAGCGCCTTCGCCGTAGACAGAACATCTTGGAGCTTCATATCTTCGCCGTCTTGGATATACACCTTCTCCTTTACATCAGCTGGTAACGCATCGATCACAGCTAACGATACCAGCTCCTCATCAGGATCTTTGCCAGTGATAACCTTCAACAATGTCTTTGCATCATCTGCGATGATGTCGATCTGTTCGCCAGGCCACAAACGGAGGGATTTGAGTTTTAGCCAGGCACTTGCCTTGTTAAGTCCATAAACTCTCTTCAAAGCCTTCATCACAACTTTAAAGTCATTTTTATCTGTTGGCTCCAATTGATCCCAGGTCGCGAAAGCAGGACCATCCAAAAATAGAGGCATCATTCGAGCCATCTCAGCCTCTAAATCCTTTGGGGCGGTTACTATAGACACCGCTGTCTCGTATCGTCTGAACCATTGATCAATATTTTCATCACGCTCACCCTTGAATCTCTTCACGATATCGACCAACTTTAACGAGCCGCTCATGTTCAGCAAGACAAACGGCCGTGATAGCTTGTAAGTAAAAACGCGAATTCCAAATAGCAAAGACGCACTTTATTTGCAGACGTGGATATTTATACCTGTATAACAATGGCATAAAACAACTCACGAAACATGCACAATAATGAAATGTTATTATCATGAAACGTCACCAGAACACTTGATAATAGGATGTCAGGCATGCGGTCGAGAGTCGGATTGCTATGTCCTAAGACAGTGAACAATAGAGAATTAGAAATACAACACGCTCACAATATTAAATCGAGAAATTAATTTTTTCCAATATATGTTAGACACTGATGATAGAGCACTAGACAGATTTGGCAAATAACTCTTAGCAATCTTTACTCGTCACTTAGCGACATGCAGAAATTTTGCACAAATGCAGTAAAAACAGAAAATGAAAACTGCGTCAACATGCTCAGAGCAAGTTGCCATACAAATCCTAGAATTATTCATCTTGATCAAATGGTCACCTTACACAATGATGTAACCATAATTTGGCAGAAGTTCGCAAAGTATCAATATTCAATGGTCTACAAAATATAGAAATATTTGTATAGTTTCTGGGTGCAGAAAATAAACAAACAGGTAGTAAAACTGCCCTGTAAGTCTCATACGATTTCTTAAATGTTCTGTAGTCACAAGTGTGAAATTTAAGCTAGGCCTAATTCTCAGTGTCGACTCGTGCTTATTTGAGAGTGGCAATCGTGCCAATCTCCACTTATTTGTCACATTGAAAAAACGTTTCCTCAGGGAAAGAATTTTGCCACGTCACACTTGTGAATTTTGCACAATACCATTCCCATAGCAAAATCTCTACAGCTGAAATCAATACAAATCATGAAAATTGACAAACCTGCAATCTTAAGAGCACACATGAGCCTCAAGCAGAAAACTGTGAAAATGACCCTTTAGTTTGAGATGATGAATTGATACGCATACAGTAATACCGTGGGCAAAAAAGTAAAAAAATGCCGAACTACTCACCACGAAAAACATAGATTCTATCTGCAATTTACAAATAGTGCTATGATTTGAATATTAAGGCCTATACTTTAACAAAGCTAGGGGACATCTTTGTCAATTAAGGTGCTTTTATTCGATATTCTTCTCTACAAGGTCACTTTGTTCACAGCTTGCCCCGGTCCACCTTATCATTCCAATGCTCATGAAACAAAATTTCAACAATATCTAAATTGAAAGTCCATTTCCAGCCCCAAAGCAAAGTAGCTGCATGCTATAAAATAGTGTCATTTCTTTAACCTTTTCCACTCGAATGGTCTAGTTTACTGAACCATTCATATTTTTACTCTAGCACTCGTATGGTTCAATAAATTAGACCAAAATTTACACGCCTTTGTATTCAATTCACTGACGTTAAACAACGACCAATCACGGCTTGTCTATTGTCCGTGGACCTTCCCTAAATGACAGAGCGCCGAATATCGTGTTTCATATCGCTTCATGATTGTAAGGAGTGATGGCAAGGCGTGCCAAATTGAGTGCAGAAGAGATAGTGGCGCGAATTCTATCGGACGAAGACTCGGACGAAGAACTGGAATCTACCGCAGATGAGGACAATGATTTGGATGACATTGAGAGTTTGAGCATGGATGATTTAGAATCCGATGAATCCAGCAACGAGGCAGAGAAATGATATTTTTTCTGACTCAAATTTTAAAAATACAACGAAAAATTAGTAGACTAATAATAATGATAATAATATATGATATATAATAAATTATAATAATATATAGTAAAATATTAATTATAATACTCTAGATATTAAGTTTAATACATCTAAATACATATTTACACATGTTGTGATGACTGGCGATGTGCATTGCGACATACAAACATGATAATTACTGGATAATTAAATATTAAAAAATTTCGTCAAAATTGAAAATATAATTACGAGTGGAACGACCTAACATATGCAAAACAATTCGAGTGGAAAAGGTTAATGGAGTTTACCACAATTCACGTTTTTGCAGTTGCTTCAATTACATCTAACTTTTGGAAAGCCTGTATGGACATGTTTCGCCTGTTTGTTCATTGGAATTTAAATGCAACATAAAATTGGCAACATCCTACTGCTACGAATATAAGCCTTATGCATAGTGTTAAATAGGTACATGTATATTCGCATTTGCAGGAATGGACAAGAAAATAATTTCATACTATAATACATTTCTACTACAAATTTATAATTTGCTTCAAATGAAAAACGGCTATATAGCAGTGAGCTGACAAAACACAGTAAAATCATCGTTAACACCAGCTTTTAATTTATAAATTAATTCATCGATTTAAGTAATACAATTAGCCTGATGCGTATGTACACAAACTTGGTTGTAGAGAAATATGGACCGAAAGGAAGGATGCTTGTCAAGAAGCAGTCAACTAGCGGCATAGGAACGAAGCAGCATTTTAGGTATGAGTTCTTCAAAAGGATCTTCTCCATTTCACATAGGCCTTCCGTGAAACAGATTTTGAAGCTGCATTTTGCTGTCGAAAGCATAGCGCAAATTAGTGTTTTGCCTACCTCTCAGAGTAGCACAATTTGATTACAAATCCAAAAGCAGACACCAGGAGAATAATATTGAATACAAATGGTGCAATGCTTGAAATATATCTAGGACTGTGAAATTACATGTAGAGTTGCTGTAAATCGCAGATGTACATCATTTAACTTGAGACAAATGTGGATCTAGGATAACTGAACTTTATTTTCCTCACCGGTGCTATATTTTCTAAGAGAAAAAAATAGCACTGCTTTCAAATGGCAAATATGCTTTAAATCAAATAGAGTGCTCTATTATCATACTCTAAGACAATAAAGCACTCAGACTTTCGGTCGAAGTTGAAATTCGTTCGTATTGAAAGATATATCATTTTGTCATTTTGAGAAATGACTTGTCTCATATCATTGTTATAATAATGGATATGGCTTGCGGTTTGAATTTTAGCCTGAATGAGGGTATAGCCTATGCATGTACTTTTTCATGTACTGCGGTATCATCAGCCCGTCTCTATTTCTTCTTTCATCTCTTAAAAAGGATTCGTTATTTACACCAAAGTATAATTTGTTAGGAGAATTTTTCCCATTGCTTCATAGTTATCAAAATTCATCTAAGAAGGATAAAATTGACACTGCAGCGACTGGCTCATCAATTTCTCTGAGCATCAAAGTCGAAAGTCCTGATTAATAGACTGTGCTTGAGGGCATATCGGTGAGGGCATCTGAAGAATCCTTCTTCGGGATAGTGTGGTGCATCAAGTAGATTTGTATTTACATGTGTGTTAGCTGGGAATTCCGATTTGGGACAGTACCATAGTACCTGCAGTATTCTAGTTGAACGTAGTCGGCAGACTACTTGCTTTTCATCTTATTCCATTTGTTTCCAGTCTTCATGGATTGTATTAGGCTTACATCCTTCGCTATAGCTTTGCTGATGATGCTTCCCATTTTCTGCCGTCCCAAATTAATGTCTCCCATTTTTGTTTGATCTCGCTCGTGCAGATTTCGAGAGATTTTTGAAAACCTAAAAGCCTAGAAAAATTTGTATTTTGGCTGGGGAGGCCTGAACTAATGACAACATTTTGATAACGTTGGAGAACTAATAATACTATTATCATTGTTCTATGATACTGTAATACTAATATAGAACTACAATAATAAAGTTATATAAATAACTACCTACAATACTAATTATTGTTTTTGGACTTCACACTGTATTTGATGAATACGATTGTCGCAAACAGACGATTCTTCATGATGAACCAAAAGTACGTTGAGGTATCTTCTTAAAGAATTTATTGGCTATAAAATTGTAATAAAAACTATGTAGGCTTACAGGACCGACGTTTCGCGTATTCACGCTTCTTAAGGGGCAAAAAAGCTAAAAACAATCAACAGAAAGTCAGTAGAGCGTCAGGAGGGACAAGCATAGTTATTTACGCAGTGGGTTAAAGAATTCTACCATTACAATAATTGGTCAAAATCTTTTGCAGAAGTTGCCAGAAACACAACGTTCTAAGGATTTTTTGTTTTGCTTCATCTTCGAATTGACAATTATATTATAGAAGAGTAGAAGTGCATGCCTCACGACAATTCTCTGAAGAAGGTTTACTTAAATGAAACTCGGAATCATTTCAACTACTGGACCCTATTATGTGATCCTAAACATTCTTTATGCCATTCCATTACGGCCGGGTGCTGTGTCATCGATTTCATTGTTACTGAGTAAGTAGGGTTCTCCGCCGATATTTCACATGTCATTTTTCCATGAAAGTCGTCTATATATCTCCAATTCCAAATTAGACGGCCTTAATTGCATGATTAAGACCGTCTGTTTTGCTATGTGATACCATTGAGGTAGGAGCATTTCACCATCCATCTTCTCGTTCCCATTGAAAATGGCATTGAGGAAATTCCTATGTTTCACAATTATGATTAGTAGATATCTCAAGCTTGACATGCTTTACTGTTCTGAGCTGCATGGGCTCTGTAGAAAATTATCATTGATTTCAGTCATTTACAGATCAAAATCTTGGATTTTTGATGTCATAGATTTAGTTATGTAACAATGCATATATTACCTTTCAAATGACAGCCTAAATTTAGGCTGTCATTTGAAAGGTAATATATCTTCAGTGTTACTTCCTTTCGAGTGACACAGAGCGGTCGAATACAAGAATAGGCCTAATCCACTTCTATGGCCTGATCGCACGAGTTCAAAGATCACTAGTTGCACAGAAATAGTCAAACAGCCGCTTGAGGCTTGTCGGCATCTCTGTTATTTTTGTCTGTTTTTTCTGTTACTGCATGAATTGCTTGAATGTTTTTAGTTGTGTGTACGTGTAGGTAGGTAAGATGAGAATCGTCATTCGGCTTTCAGACAAAAACTGTGCCAGAAGCCAGTGGATCCCCGGATTGTACAGATTGCAATTATCTGTCCGATCTGAGGATTAGTTGGTTTTTGGATTGTTCATCATTTGCGGATAGCTTCACGCATCGAATGTATAACCAACGAATATCGAAATCAAATACTAGATGACAGCGTAGGGATAGCAAACTGATATTCAATAATGAGATATAATTTTCTTTAAGCAGCATTTTTAAATTGAATCAAAAAAGTTGTCAGTTAGCCAAGCTGCTGTATTATTATCCAATCTTACAAATTTTCACCGATATGACGGCTTGTTCACGTAAAAAGGATTTTCAAATTACATCTTACATAAAAATCAAAATATCAATGTCTGATAAGTTGAACATTCATCTTTGTTATTGAGGCTTGGTTTCATAGATTTTATTAATATGACCTCTCTGAAACGTAGGTTAATGCTGTTTGTATCAAACACTATGATTTTGACTGTAAACGGGAAAGCTATGTTAGGAGAGCAACTTAGGTGATGTTTGAGTACACTTGAGTCTTTGTTTGTGGCGTTCTTTAATGCGTGTATGGAGTGAACGGACTGTACTCCCGATATAATTGCTTTTACACGTTTTGCATGCTATTTCATACACTACCATAGCTCTCAAGCAGATGTTGCTGTCAGCAATAACGCACTGATTCAATTTACACTTATGTTTGGAATGTGATTTTCTCAAAGCCATTCGTAAATAGAAAATCACATTCCAAACATAAGTGTAAATTGAATCAGTGCGTTATTGCTGACAGCAACATCTGCTTGAGAGCTATGGTAGTGTATGAAATAGCATGCAAAACGTGTAAAAGCAATTATATCGGGAGTACAGTCCGTTCACTCCATACACGCATTAAAGAACGCCACAAACAAAGACTCAAGTGTACTCAAACATCACCTAAGTTGCTCTCCTAACATAGCTTTCCCGTTTACAGTCAAAATCATAGTGTTTGATACAAACAGCATTAACCTACGTTTCAGAGAGGTCATATTAATAAAATCTATGAAACCAAGCCTCAATAACAAAGATGAATGTTCAACTTATCAGACATTGATATTTTGATTTTTATGTAAGATGTAATTTGAAAATCCTTTTTACGTGAACAGGCCGTCATATCGGTGAAAATTTGTAAGATTGGATAATAATACAGCAGCTTGGCTAGCTGATAACTTTTTTGATTTAATAGCAAACTGACATCGAAGTCGCGATTGCTACATATCCATTGTTAACAAAGGGATGCCAGGCGGATAGCCAGAATGCACAGCCGATAGCACGGATATCCGTCAGAAACAACGAACCAGATATCGGTTGGATATCAAACATATCCGCTTATAAGATGCGGATCTACTTGGGATAAAAATTTGTTATCCGCGGAGATAGACTGGATATCCAAGCGGCTCCTGGCGTAGAAATAATGGTGTGCATCCGTTCAGCCGTGAAGATCCGTGGATATCCGGAGAAACTATAAGATGCTGATCGGGTATCCGTTTGCTCGGAGGGGTGCGATTTAAAGAAGGCGACATGCAGTGCTTCAGCATCATCATTGTGCGCAACTTAGCTATGGTACAATGCAGACGAAAGTAGACAGTAATGTTTTCTCGTAATGATGATATCTGCACATGCATGTGACAGATATTTTAGAAGTCTAATTATCGTATGTCTACATGTGTATTCATACCATTGCAGCCCACTGCGATTTCTTGTTTTCTTAGATTCTCTCATTTTCTAATCCCAGCATATAAAAATATCTTTAAGAACCTCAGAGCCCTATCGAATGCTTTGAGTGAATTTTGGTAGCCTATTTTGGCTTCAATTCATAAATAACAATATCAAGAAAATAACAAAAATCATTGAAAACCATAGTCTGAAAGGGAAGTGACATCTGCTGATATCCTTCTATTCTTGTTCTTTGTCCTAACAATAATCTAATACAATCTAATACCTAATCTAATGGATAATCTAGGACAATAATCTAATATCTAGGACAAGAATAACAAATATGAACATTCATATTTGTTATTGTTATCAAGTTTTTCCTCTAATTTTTTCTTACTTGGTGTGAGGCCTATAAATGCTCTGCTGTTATATCCCTTCACAAAGATCTTATTGACAATAGGTCCATTGCTTTCGGATATTGTAACTTCCATACTGTTCTCCCCTCCACTTCCTTGCTAAATTCACATTCCAAAAATTAGACCTAAACAATTTCTCAGTTTCAATTCCACAAGTCCTGCCTTCAGTTTCATGCATTTTCAAGGAATGACTTGCCTACTTGACGAACCCGTGAATAAACCAAAGAATGTAGGCAAGGCCTACTATTCAGGTCATGTCGTTGCCCTCCTGACAAACAGAGTTTCAACTTTTCGGTCTCATTACTTGACATGAGATGGCAATTTTCTAATTAATCGATTCGAACATTCTGCAAATTATATTTCGATTACGATGAATGTTACAGATGACAGAAAATTGCTCCTGCGATTAGTTCATTTATAATGTGATGATCATTGAAACTTAATAAAGCAAATTATCTTGACAAATAATTCTAACAGTGGATAACATTGAATTGGAAGAAAGCATGATCGCCATATTTCTGTTGTGCAAAATTTACCATGAACCGCTGTCTGAACTAAGATTTTAAATCTTGGGCATCATTTGATATAGGCCTATTTGATTCCATGTTGACTTGTTCTTTTGAGATAATAGCTTTATTCCATGCATAATATTGTTGAGAGAACTTCTGACCGTATATTTAGATATTGATATACCGCATTGCATTATCGATCGTTTTTGAGTCAAATATACCAAATGCGTCGAATTGTTCGGACGCGTCAGGAAGTTTTCAGAATTTATTTCATGATTTTGAGTCAAATATACGAACTGCGTCAAAAAGTCTGACTTCAATTTTCATTTACTTCAGCTTGAGTCAAATATACTTATTGCGTCTGATATACCATTTGTGTCATAAAGACCGACTTGCGTCATGTCACGTATCTGAAGTGACGAATTCAGTTGGTAAAAATGGTTTTCTGCGTCAAATTGTCCGACTTGCGTCATTGAAAATCTCCCTATGTCCTTGTGATGTCCTCGGCGGACAAAATTTGTCCACCGTTTACTATCCGTTAACTGACCGCGAACGGACACCAAAAACACATTCAGCGGACTTCCGCCGGATGACTTTTTGCTCGGCGGGTTATTGTTGCTCGTGTGTATACTGTTCCTTCTCGATCTCCCTCTTCTTCTCATCCACTACTGCCATTTAAAATCTTCACGTGACCACTGCCTTGCCACAACCTTTTTTAGTTGAAAAATGGTTAGTATAAGGGATCTGGCCTGGTCATCATCGCTTCACGAGTTGTCAGGGAATGACTTTGTTGACCTCATCGTGCGCTTATTAATATCTGGCCTGCAGAGACAGCATACAGTTCAAACATAATGCTGCTATTTCTTAATAGGGATAAGACTTAGCAAATCTAAATGAATGTCAGTAAACAGATGAATAAGTCACACGATCACTTAACTAATAGCACTTCAAGTTTTCGTGAGTAGTAAGAAAACGGCGAACACCCGACCGGCGCCCCCCCTCTGGAACGACAGAGGTCTGTCGTGGTGTGCCGGCCAGGTTGGTCCACGTTCACAAACTGTTCGCTGACTCCACCCCCCTCTGGAACGACAGAGTGTCGTGGTGGACTTGGGCGACCGCCAGGATTTGTCTTGAGGCTATAGTGTGTGATGTTTTTCGTGCAATCTGCTGAATGTTGGGTTGTAAAATGGGCTGTTTCGAGTGGAAGGAGTGCTCGGATGATAAAACGGAGGCCAGATTCGGATTCAGCGTGAAATTCTGCATCGGTATGGTGAATTTGAACGCAATCGGAGAGAAAAATTTTCGCTGACGTCCCCCCCCTCTGGAGAGCTCGTTTCGATCTTGGCTTCTAGTGGACGGATTTTGTCGTGCCATAGCTCGTTTGAAAGCTAAGAGTGAGATTGTTCATATCTGTCTTCGTCTAGATGTGAGGCGTCATTTAAGATTTTGGGACATTGGCGAAAAACGACAGAGTTAGAATTTGGGACGTTTTGGGCTGTAGCTTCAAAACGAAGCATCGGATGGGAAAACGGATTTCAGATTTGGAATCAGCGTGAAATTCTCTATCTGTATGGTGAGTTTCAAGTCAATCGGCGAGAAAAAATTTTCAACATTTTTCGAAAAAACGACAGAGTTAGAGTTTTGGTGTGTAGCGCCCAAACGAAGCATCGGATGAGAAAACGGAGGCCAGATTCGGATTCAGCGTGAAATTCTGCATCGGTATGGTGAATTTGAACGCAATCGGAGAGAAAAAATTTCGCTGACGTCCCCCCCCCCTCTGGACAGCTCGCTTCGATTTTGGCTTCCAGTGGACGGATTTTGTCGTGCCATAGCTCGTTTGAAAGCTAAGAGTGAGACAAATTCAGTGAAACAAACGGCTTGTTCATATCTGTCTTCGCTTAGATGTGAGACGCCATTTAAGATTTTGGGACATTGGCGAAAAACGACAGAGTTAGAATGTTTATGAAAATCGCTCTAGCGGGTGAGCAAGCGTCGGACAGGCAAACAGAGACCAGATTTGGAATCAGCGTCAGATTTGAGACAAATGATGTTTTGCCCCCCCCTCTTATCGATTGCATATTCACATGGTATATAAGAACGGGATCGGGAGAGGAATTTCACTAAGTTGAGAAACTGACTACAGGTAAGTCGTTTCTCTTGAGTTCCGATATCGGACTTTTGACTTTCCATTGCTGATATCAGCTAAGTTGTCAGACTTATAGGTTAGTCAGTATAGCATGACTGACCATTTGATGATAGTAGGCCGAAATCTTCAAACGGCTATAACTTTGCTTCTACAAGTCCTTTAGACTTGATTCAAAAAACATTCGACAGCGTTTGCTATGCTGTAGGTGACAGACTACTTATAAACGTTTTATGAGTAGTACTAAAATACTGAAAAATTTAAATTCATATTTAATGATAATAATTAAAGTTTTTGAATAAAAAGCAGTCGTTTATGAGTCTCTGTGACTTGGGTCGTTTCCTCTTGTAAATAACTCCACCGGTTTTCATGTCAAAACTGGGGCCCGGATACCAACACAGTGATATGACGCACGCTCTGTCCGATCGAGGTTGGATTTGTGGGTCGAGGCCTTGGAGCTGGGATAAGATCCCCTCTGAGTAATGCCTGTAACGGATTCAAGAGCTTAACACCCAAACGGTTGCTGGCTTGCTATCAAATGTTTGGTAACTTAGTCTTTCAATGCACATCAGCAAGTAGTATCCTATTAACACTTGCTATCAAATTTTACTCTATCTTTACAGAATTATCATGACAAAAGCGAGTAATGCCAAGATGTTGGTTGGCAAGTGCAGTTGTGGCAAGATTGCCAGAGGTAGTGAACTGAAGAAGCATTTGAAAGAAAAAGAGGGGACGATGGGCCATGAGAAGAAAGTGATGTTGAGGTTGTGTGTGTCTTGTCGGAAATGTGTGATGGGGGATGAGAAGGAATTCATCAAGGCGCATTTACAGTGTGAGAGTGGGAACATCGGAGAGAAGGGGTTCAAGACGTGGTTTGAGGGAGAGTTGTTAGAAAGGGAAGAGGTGAGAAAGGCGGTGGCAACGATTCAGGACGTGATTGGGGAGAAAGTGGTGAGGAATGCGAGTGAGGGGAGTTCGAGTGATGGGAGTTCGAGTGAGGAAGTTGAGTTGAGAGCGAAAATGAAGAAGAAGGATGATGTTGATTTAGATGCGGTGATGGAAGATTTGTTTGGGGATATAGCGGATTTGAAGGAAGAGTGGGAGGGGAAGGAAGTGGCTAAGCCGATGGCAGCATCATCGCCACGCCAGCAAGAGGCGTATGATACGGAGGTATTTGTGAGGATGAAGGATCGTGTGATGGCTTTGGAAAGTAATAATAGAAAAGTTTTGAAGGAGAATGAAGAGCTGATGGTGAAGGTTGAGGGGTATAGGGCAACGAGGGAAGAGTTGGAGAGCTTGAGAAAGAAGGAGAAGGAATGGATGGCGGAAAGGAGCGAGTTGATGAGGAAGGCAGGTTTGGTGGAGAGTTTGCAGGCGAGTGTGTCGAGGAAGGATGAAGAGATAGAGCGGATGCGAAGCGTGGTGAAGGAGACGGAGGAGGTGAAGGTTATTAATAAGAGGTTGTCGGGTGAAGTGGAGCGACTGCATGAGCGTTTGAAGTGTCGAAAAAGGAGAGTGCATGAAGTTCCCCTCTTTGAAAATAATATCTGCGATGTCCCCACAATCTCCAGCGATTTAAATGAAACGCAGTTGTGTTGCGAGGGGGATGGAGTTCGCTGCCTCCACATGACGATGAACATCAATGGAGAGCTTGATGACTTCGTCGTCAGAAAAGTTAGAAAGAAGGTTCCCAGTAAGTCTATTCAACATAATCATTTTTGTAGCTCATCTAATCTCCTATTATTTTCCTTTCAGAGTGTTTGCAGTAGTAGTGTCGGTGGACGGAGAACGACCCATGGGCTCTTTTAAGGGTCAACCTCCTAATGCAGCTAAAGCGGTCCCAAGCCCGCCACATATCCTCGGATATGGAATGCAGAGGGGAAGAAAAATGATGAATGGAATGAAATGGGAGGACACTCACGCGTCACACGCAACATAACACACTTCTCTCTTCCGTAGTCTAACAAGCTCTTTACACATGGATTGCAGTCGATTGCTATCCCTGTATCAGAAGTGTAAGCTATCTTAATTTTATTTAACACTATTTCATCTACCATTATCACCCATATGAAATGTTATAAGATTTGCAAGTTAAACTAAGCGTGCTACTATTTCCAAATGAAAAAGTATACATGATTAGATCATCCACTGAAGCCCCATTCAAGTAAGTCAGTATGAAATCAAAGATAATACGAAATAAAAATTTATTATGGCATGTATTTCAAAAGGTCTTCATCGTCAATAACGTCCCAGAGTCTGGCTTCACATAGATCACAAAAACAGTTCACTTGTTTCAATCGTTCTTCCACTGCGAGCCTCACTTTGTCGATATACTCCCACTCCGCCGTAGTTCGTGGCTGGGAGTTAGGGGTGTACCACTCCCATAATTGGTGGAGGAATTTCGTGCTGGTGATCTCCATCACATCGTCAGTATCGTACTGGAGATACTTCCACCTCACGCCTGTTAAGTCGGGACACTCCTTCTCACATACACTCTCTTCGTTGTCCGCTGGTAATGATAACTTTCTGATATTGTCCAGTCGGTACACCTTCTCTACCTTCCCCTTCGTTGGAGCGTTTGGTGCAACGAGCGCCTTTGGTGTTGAGCATGGAGAAGAGAATTTTGTGTTTGGTGTTGTCGGAGGGCTTGTCATGTTGACTGTGAATAATAACTTTGAAATGTTTTCTAATTCTTAAGTATCAACAAGCAACCAATCAGAATGAACAGCCAATGAATGATGAATATGAAAGTATATATGCAAAGTGACATTCGTGTCATTTCACTCTGTCTTTGAGACGTATAAGTGAACTGCTCTCTCGTGAATTCCAAATTTGAGTGAAGTCTCTATCTTGTTGAAGTATCAACCTTAAACTCGATTTCGTTGAAATGGTAAGTTGAAAATTTCTTCACTCATCTCCCTCAAACGTGTGGCTAATAGCATCTTCCTCAATTTCAGGCATCAACTTCATCACTAACGCCCTCCCTTCTCGAGGGAAGTTTAGAGTTGTTGAGTCAAGGTAGGTTATAACAATACACTGAGACTTGAACAGAGATGATAGAATGATTTCTCTTTCAGGTGATACCAGTCCCATCTCGAGCGAGTCCATGTCAACATTGTCGCGGGAATGCAACGATCGGGAATGTGCTGACTGTGGGCACATCTTCACGAGGAAGCGTGATCTCATCCGACACATCAAGCGAGGTGTTTGTAGACCTACGTCAGCATCAATCTCCGAAGGTGGGGATGATTCTGTTAACGATGTCTCCTTTTCTTGCGATTTATGCATTCAGTCTTTTGAGTCACATTTTGAACTATCTTCACATAGACTTCGACATACACACAGTGACGATAGTTATACTAACAGCACCTCCTCTATCCGACTCTCTGAAGTGTCGATAAATAATTTAGTGAGGAACTACCAGATGGAATCCTCAGAAACCATTACTGACTTTGAAGAATGGTTTCATCAAAATTCATCTTTGATTGGTGCGCTCTTCAACAATTTAGTCAATTTTAGAATGAAGGCGCTCATCTATCTCAAAATAAAATATGTAAAAATCGACCACCATACTGGTCAAATAGTAGAGAGGTTGGAGTTTCACATACCCTCCTCTCCTGCAACCGAAGTTGTAGACTGTGAGTCTTGGATAAATTTTCATATCCAAGGGTTAAAATTAAATATAGATAAATTTAACGAGCGTGATAGTGGTCTCGTTTTTGATGGTATTGAGACCGCCATGATTAAAATCACTTTATTAGAGAACTACTCTGGACGAGGCTCCTTTAAACTTCCGAAAAGTTTAAAAAATAAAACAGCAGTCATTTCTGTAGATTGCGAATCGCACTGTTTTAAGTATGCCGTCCTCTCCATTCTCCACTATAATGATGTACAGAATAGCCGATACCGCAAGAGTAAGTATCAACAGTGGGAGAATGAATTAAAGTTTGATGACTGCAATAGTGAAGATATGAAAATTAAAGATATAGAAAAATTTGAAAAATTGAACAACATCAAAATAGTTCTCCATGTTTGGGAAAAGGGATTGAAGGGTGTCCGCTACAACTCGCGTTCGAGTTGTTATGACCACGTTGTCAACCTTTTATTGGTAAGACAGGATGATAGTGAGGAATGGCACTACTGCGGTATTCCCAAAATTTCTCGCTTGTACCACCACCTAAGAAATTCTAGCTCATCAGAGATTTATTACTGTGACCGATGCATTCGCAACTTTAGGAGTAAAAATAAATTTGAAACTCATTACGAATGGTGTAAGCGAGGTAAACTACAAATGGAGCGCATGCCCAAAGATAAGGAGTTTTCATATAGAGAGAATGGCGATGAACTAAGTCCTCTTCGTGTCATCTATGCTGACATCGAATGCTATATCGATGATATCATCCACAAGCCAGCAGCCATATCCTGCTATGAAGTATGGCATGACCATTTCCAAAATAGAAAAAATAAAATGCACGTCTGGCAAGGTGAGGATTGTATTTACCAATTCCTACAATTCCTCGAACAGGCTGTAAAATTTCAACAAAAGTATGATGGTGAACTCTATCGCAGATCATTGCATATGACAGCAGATGATCAAGCAAAATTTGATAGTTGCAACGTTTGCCCCAAATGTAGGAAAACATTTGATGATGATAAGATTAAGAAAGTGCGCGACCATGATCACATCACTGGTAAAATTAGAAACGCACTATATTCAAAATGCAATTTTTCACTTAGGATGAAACGGCGTACATTACCCGTCATTTTCCATAATTTCAAGGACTACGACAGCCACATGATAATAAAAGGAGGTTTAGGTCAAATGAAAGAGTGAAAGCTTCATGTAATAGCACAAACGAGAGAGAAGTTTATGGCCATGACAGCAAAAGTTCCTGTCGATAAAACTAAAGAAAATAAAACGGTCTATTTTGATATAAAATTTTTAGATTCCTACCAATTTATGGCTGCATCACTGGCCTCTCTCGTACAAAATCTAAAGTCTCTTCCACTAACACAAAATCTTAAGAAACAATATCCAAATCTAACCGATGAAGTCATCACACTGAAAGCAGTCTTTCCATATGCATATTTTGATGCGATTAATAAACTCGGCGAGACTTCTCTTCCGCCCATAGATAAATTTAAAAATGATTTGAGCGGTGCAGAATGTAAGACCGAAGATTATGATCATGCACAAGATGCATGGATAAAATTTGACTGCCATACATTTGGCGAATATATGATTGCCTACCTTAAGTTAGATGTATTTTTGCTGGCTGATGTATTTCAGGAGTTTCGACGAGTGGCATTAGAAGAAGATAAGATAGATCCCGTCCACTTTGTCAGTCTGCCAGCCATGTCATTTAAGTCTGCTTTTAAAATGACTGGTGAGACCATTCATCTCTTACAAGATCCAGAGATGTATAATTTATTTGAGCGAGGAATTCGCGGTGGTCTCACATTTGTAAATAAACATAGGTTAAAATCAAAATTAGTAGGCGATGATCAGACTCATCTTAAGTATTATGACCAAAATAATTTATATGGTAGTTCACTATCCAAACCACTCCCTCACTCTGAGTTTAGCTGGTTAGATGATAGTGAAATTCAGCATCTCTCCAACCCTTCTAACATACTAGCAATTCCAGATGAAGGTGATTGGGGATATTATTTTGAGATAGATCTAATCTATTCAAATAATATTAAACATAAAACCGTAGATTTTCCACTCGCACCCGAATCAGGTGAAGTGATCAAAGATATGTTTTCCGACTTTATGAAACAATTTCATAAAGATTTAGAATCATGCGGTCAACCCGACTATAAGCCTTGCCGCAAACTTTTACTCACCCAGTATGATAAGGAAAACTATCTAGTCCACTTTAGCATCTTCAAATTTTATTTAGAAATGGGTATGATTTTAAAAAGAGTTCACCGCATTATTAAATTTAGACAGAAAGCCTTCCTCAAACCATATATTGATAGCAACAGCCAGAAACGTGCACTAGCCCAAAATAATTTTGAAAAAGATTTTTATAAGTATAAGAATAATAGTCTATTTGGTAAGACGATGGAGGATGTTAGAAAACGTGTAAACTATAAACTAGTCAATGATGTTACAAAATTTAAGAAATTGGTCTCATCACCTCTATTCATCGATAGAGACATTATCGATGAGGACCTTGTAGGTGTTAAAATGATAAAATCTGAAGTTGAGTTGTGCAAGCCCATCTATATTGGTCAAGCTGTACTAGATTACTCTAAGCTTGAAATGTACCAACTCTTTTATAAAATACTAAAACCATGTCCTCTCGCAAAAGAGGTTCGTTTGTTGGGTGGCGATACAGATAGTTTCTTCTTAGGTATTACCACTCAAAAAGATTTAAATTTCAATGAAGTAGGAAAATCTTTAGAAAGATATTTTGATACATCAAATTATCCTACTGATCACCCACCCTATTCCATCAAAAATAAGGCAAAACTTGGCTGCTTTAAGGATGAGACAGCAGGGAAGGAAATAGATGAGATGATTCTCCTCCGTCCAAAAATGTACAGTATGAAATTAAAGGATAGCGACGATAGTATTAAGCGTGCTAAAGGCATATCAAGATCATTGGTCTCTAACATGAAACATAAAAATTTCAGGAAAGCCTATAGAAATAAAAATATAACGTTTGTCAATATGACAATCTTAAAATCTAAGTCGCATGAGATCAAAACTCATACTTCTAGGAAACGGGCGCTTTCAGCATGGGAGGATAAGAGGTGCTGGTTAGAACACAACATATCTCTTCCACATGGACATCCTGACACAAACATACCACCACCCAAAAGAATTAAACTCACACTACCACATTCAGGAGACGTCTTAGCATAATCATCCTTAACTTAGTATTTTCATGTTGATTTCTGTAGATAAACATTGCTGTTTTATGTATCGCATGAGATCGTTACTTCCTTGTGAATATATGCCTACAGTCAGTCCATTCCCCCTATATCTGTGAAAAGACTTTTTCATATACATATTTTTATTTCAATAAACATATCACAATGACTTCACTTTGTTTTCCGAAACACTAAAGTTACGAGGGATTTAGTATCTTTCACATGGATGCACTCTTGTAAACCATTGGTAATTTTGATAGCAATAGAGGGTATAGTTTGTTTGACGACGGGATGATAGAAAATAGATTCAAACATCTTCTCGACTATTCCATATGAAGCGTCTTTATCATGAATGAAATCACGTAAAATGTATTCTTTTTTCTCACCAACAGAAATAGGTAGAATCAAATCACTTTGAATATAAAGGTGCTGTTCATGTTTATCAAGTGTCATTGGTGTTTCTATACCAATCGTATGCGCAGCAGCAAACACAGTTTGTAGCATTGAAAAACCAAAGAGTTTTTTCAAATTTTTACTCAATTGACATTGAATGTCATCACCCAGTCTCAGAACAACGCGTTGATTTTCAATTGAAAACGAAATGTGGTGTGTCTTTACATCATATTTACTTTTCATCACATGCTTCAACTTCTGTTGTATATAAGGATTTACTACATGAATGAAGCTTTCAACTGTATGATATAGACGCGGCATTATATTGATAGCAACTTTAGATTCTTCATAAGACTGGTAAATGTTCTTGATGCGATCGCCATAGATGTCCACCCACCATTCATCATTAACTGAATCAGCTTTAGTGTGATATTCATGAGAAGCATACACCACACCGCTTCCAATAATAGGTGTATAATGTCTTACAAAATGACGCAAGGTTGGAGAGAAATAAACTGTAAGTTTGTCATTATATTTCTGAATGACCAACTTATTTTTGTCCGCCATAATTTTCTCTCCATACTTCTTACCCACAGTCTAATTCCATCGTTTTACTAACTCAATAAGTGATAAAGGTTGAACACCACGCTTTTTCAAAATGATGCGTTCTTCACATTCTACAACATCTTCATCAAATATTTTAAATCTATAATGAAATTTGTTGATTCGATTTGAATAAACTTTTTTAACATTTGCAGTAGCAAATGACGTTAGATGTAGTCCATGACCAAAACCAAGATGTGGATAGAATTCATTATCCAACCTCAGTGTAAGCCCTTTAGTAAAAGAATGAAAGTGAAGGAACTGTCTCCCACTCCAATGATAGATAGTAAACTCATAAGCTTTCTGATCCTTATTCTTCATGATGGAAGTATTACCACTATTGAATGCCTTAATAATTTTCTCATTCCCAAATGGTTCATAAGAATCTGATTTTATCTGAAACCATTCATAGTTCCACTTTCCATCTGATGTTAAATTGTATGGGAACTTGAATGCATTATTCATCATTATTCCATCATGGGTGCGAGGAGTCAATATCATTTCTTCCAAATCATTCACATTCTGAATATTGCTATCATAGCAAATACTAGAAACGCCAACCTCCCATTCACCTTCTAAATGTAGTGGGCGATTTAATTCTACTCGATAGTCTGATGGTTTATTTTTGGGAAATTTATTCATAGAAGCATTACTGGGCAAGTAGATTAGAAACGAGTCCTTATTTTCACTTTCCATATTATTCACATTGGAAAAATATAATAGCATACTTTTGCATTAACTCTTCATTCGGAAATGGAGTGTGATACTTGTCACAGCATCTTTATGAAAAGGAATCAACGCACCAGCATCGTCATAAATGGCAATATCAATTTGTGGGATGTAGTTTGATTTCAGCTTTGTATAATGCACTTTCTTGAAAGTATGCTCAGATAAAATACTGCAGCTTTTTGGCTGGTATGGTATCATTGCTAGCAATGGAGCTTCAACATCTCCCACACGTACATCTTCACCAATATTGGAATATATCTGAAAATAGTTAATACGACGCGATAGCGACATGTCTGCGCTAGCTTTGGTTACAGTACCACTTTTCAAGATATTTTGATCAAAACCCAAAATGTCCATTAGAGTTTTATCCATAATTAGTTCAATACCTTTTCCACTTATAGTGAGAGACAAAACACCTTCTTTTTCAGAAAATGAAATATGTTGCTCATTAATCACTTCATTTAAATAATCTACAACCAATTTAACCGAAGTAATAATGCGAGGCATCAACACTCTTGTTTCATATAAGATACCACCTAAAGGCTCTACACACTTTCTGTATAAAGATACGGCCCATTCTGTATCAAATTGATTTGGCCTTTCACATGGTAAATGTTGCATATCAGATTTTCCATGAACAGCTGCAGAACGATGTCGTAAGAACTGATGAAAATCTTTTGAACAAGCTAATACTAGATCATCATCATTTAATTTACTTATTGCAATATGATTAGATGATTTGATATAAGTCAATGTTGCCACTTGTTTACCATCAACTCGAAGGAGATAATTAAATTTCTTCAATAATGTTTCAGGAGTCATATTTGTCTTTCTTGGCTTAATCACAATCTTCTTCACCAACGTCTTCTCATTTCTTGGAATAAGATCTACATAATAAGCTTCCTCTCGATATATTAACTGTTTATGACCACTTATGTGGTAATTAACGTTAAAATTATCATAGCTTGTTAAGGCGCTAGCGAGGTAACCTAAATCATTTCTTAAACTTGGACTTAAACCAACAATCCAATCTTCCTCAACTACATGATGTACATAATTATGATCATCATTGTGCGGAGTAAATTGGACAATATGTTCACACGCTTTATTCAAGAAATCATATATAAACTTTTTACATGATAAGAGATCTTTCTTTGGCCACTGTGGAATGTATACTCGGCACCCCTTTTCACATTGGTAAGCAGCTGTGCGTCTCATATCAATAGTCATCACCTCATGATCAAAAGTATAGACACAGTTGCTATAAACAAGTTGAGTGACACCCACTTCCCAATTTCCATTTAGCTGTTGTGCATGATCAATGGGAGTAGAAAAGAGTGCGGCTCCATTACTAGCAAATCTCTTTGTAGCCACATTGCTAAGCAAAATATGATAAAACGACATTTTTATATTGCTGATCTGCGGCTTTGCATAACATCATGAAGACTTGGATTTTGGACTCTCTACAATATATCAGAGTTGATCGTGATGGAAACGTACACTTGAAAAATTCTCATGGTCATATATCAAGAGGTATTACATTAACATGGCGACAATTTGTCAACCTCAATGATATCATGAGGGATTTGGAATATTTTGAAACATTAAGATTCATCTCCTTGGGTGATCAAGTTTGGCTTCAACATTACAGAAATGAAATTCAAATCTACCATTCTCATTCCGCAAACTGTTTCTCATTTCGCAAATACAATTGGGAGAAGTATAGAAGATACATACATCGCTCCATCATGACATTTATTCGTCGTGAGTTCATCGCCCTACTATGCAAATCTTAATCAGACATGACTATCACGCACCATGAGTTGGAAATTAGATTCCCTACAACGTATTGAAACGGATAATGATCGAAACGTCTATTTCAAAGATTCAACTGGAAATGTGAGAAGAGAGTTTGCTTTATCTTATCGTCATTTTCAATCTCTACATCATATCATGAAGGATTTGAAATACTTCTATATGGAAAGACATTCACGTATTGGAAATCGCATCTGGTTGCGCGTCAACAATCGGCGAATTCAACTCTATCATTCCCAACTTCATACTAACTTCACATTTCATCAAGATAGTTGGGAAAAGTATAAAAGGAAGGTACATCGCTCAATTTACTCATTCTTTCATCATGAAGCGCCATCGCTACACCATCGTCAACATTCTCCGTCGCTTCAGACTCTACACCAAAATCGATCTCACAACATTACACCAACACCTTCCAAACAGCAAGTATTACCCGGGCCGACCTCAAATGTTAGTGGTGAAGATGAACAATTCACGGAATCTTCAACTCTTCCCAAATGGGACTGTACAGATTCTCGGCGCCCTTTCTCATTCATCGGCGCAGTCAATGCGCTTAGAGCTACAAAGACTACTACGTCGGATATGGAAGAGGGAGAGGTGTGTGATGTCGAATCTGACTGTGGACAATATGATGATCTCTACTCAATTGAGTGAAAGTGTATCATTTTTGAAGATTCGTACCAGCAGTTACAATTTGTGTTATGAACCCGAACTTTTTCCTGCAGCTCTCATTAGTTGTTGGTTACCTGTGCATGTGGCAATCTTTCATAATAGTAAAGTGATCATTACTGGACTAAAATCTCATGTACAAGCAAATGTGATCCTAGACTATCTCATTGAGTATGTACGTACCCAGCGGATTGTAAAATAAAAAACAATTTTTCCAACATGATGTTTTTATTTCAAATCATGATAGAACTTACAAATCATTTTTTCATTAGAGGATGGATTACATGAAAAGTTTTGAATAATAGATGCAAATCGAGATACATGTAAACGTTTTAAGATGAAGTACAGTACAAAAGCACCACACGTTGATGAAAGTGGATGTTGTAGTATGCGTTCATTTCGCTGATATTGACGCGTATGTTTTCTCAACCACTGCTGTGTTGGTATATTTGGAGGTTGAGCAAGAGAGTCAAATAGTTCACCACGTCGGTCTTCTCCAATGAAGATCGCTTTCCAATGCTCACCGCCTAAATTCTGCGAATGAGTGTTTAGCACAATAAAGATGGGATAGTGATTTACTGCAGGTGGTAAGGTATCGAGTGAATAGACATTATCGAAAGCTTTCAACGTCGCTTCGTCTGCATTACGCTGCACTTTAGTCTTAATATCGTCAGCAGTCAACCAACTCATTAACGATTATACTGAAGAATCACGTCACGATACTTTGTAATTTCAATATTTGAATCGAAGACTGCATAAATTAATACATTGATCGTCTCAGGTAGTGTTCTTTTGAACGTTAAATCCAAACGAATATTATAAGGCACGTTCGCTTGACGATAGGGTGCACTAATATCGCTGTCAGCAGTCAAATCAAATGCATAAATAGTATATCCACTCTTAAACTCTTTCATAGTCAGTCCGTTGGTGTCATCCGTATTGTAAAAGCCAAAAACATCCATAAAATCAACATAACTGCGCATAAATTGATCCTCAGCAAAATCTGGTTTGTAGGGTGGACCAGGATGACTCACACCATTTACACGTAAAGCAATTTCACTTAACTGATTGTGTTTAAAATTGAAAGGATTCTTCTTTATATTACCATTAAATGCATCATTTTCAACCATTGCCACCATGAGGAGCTTCGGTGCTTCCGATGGAAAGAGGCCATCTTTCATGAAACTCTTTTGATCTTTAGGAATTGTAAAGGTGAGAAGCTTTGCATGCTGAACGGGGTAAATGGCATTTTGGCGGTTAAGACCTTCAGCATGTCCTCTAATGACACTTGGATTCGGTACTACTCGACGAATGTAAAGTGCAATATCTTCCACATGAATTCTAAAATTGTCAACTTTAGCAAATGCATTCAGCGCAAATTCAGGCTTATTCAATGTCAGCTTGAGTCGCATGCTGGTATTACAGAGTAAAAACTTTGACTGTCTAAAGAAGTCTAAATTCAGCGGACCATATAGCTGACATACTGTACTATCTTTAATCATAGCAGATCGCTTTACAAAGCCACTGTTTGTTTCAACATCAAATTTTCCTGCTTCATCTCTGTACCATCCCATGGCTTCCATATGACTTTTTTGTGCTGCTGGATGAAACTGTGATACATGATTGAAATATGATTTATAGGGATAATCGCTTTGACCACCTTCCACCTGCTGCTCTCCAATCGTTAGAGAAACATCACGAAGTAATGTAGTCAATGGTAAATTGTTCAGTCCAACTTTATGTGCATCGTCAATAGCAGTTCCATCTGCTTGCTGAATTCTAAACCTCAAATCAAGCATCGCATAACTCAAATCTATGTAGTCATCACTACCACCAGGAATAACAAATTCAATGGGGCCAGCATTCTCAGCTGTTCGAGGATGATAATCTACAATACTTGAACTAAGAATATCTGTCTGTATGGCTTGTTGGTCAAACAAACAAAAACCGGAAGTTTTACACTCCATGATTAGAAGTTATAGCAGCGTCGTCGTTTAGCGCCTGATGAATGATTAGAGCCTCTGCGACGTTTGCGTGAATGCCTTTTGACTGAAGATCGCACCTTACCAGCTCCGCGATGTTTCCTCCTTCCTTTATTCATTCGTTTAGGTGATTTCTTTCCTTGAGTAACACCAGAAAAGTCTGCTTCAATGTTTTTAAACCGCGTTCCTTCCCACGATTCAACAAACTGCTCTTAAAACTTCTACCTCTAGAAAGATCACTAGCAACATCACCAGCAAAGCCAACGGCATTACTTAAAGCATTTCGTTTTAAAGATCTACCGACATTGGATATGAGAGGTGCTACAACAGATTTCAGTGCACCAAGTATGCTACCTCCACGTTGGCGGCGAGCGCCGATGTAAATTTGTCCTCCACCACTTACATAGGAGGGTCGTGAATAAAATGAGGCAGTTGGATTCATAGCTCAAACCCTAAACATTGTTAGTTACAACTTTGCATGAATCACTGTCGATCACTTAGATGAAAGATGTCGGCACGACGCATCCAAGAGTTCATACTTGAAGGATAACCAGTCCATTTAACAAGACACCATTCTTCACCTTGCCGTTTTTTACATCGAATGATTTTCTCTGCCAAATATGTTTCACTTTCAGTGACTACCTCAATCTCATCGCGGTAAAAGCTACCCTCAATTTCTTCATTATCGTAATCTTTCAACTTGTAGGTGGTCGGAGAGTCTTTTTGATTAATCCTTGATACTGTAAATACCTCCTCTGTCCAATTCGGAAGGTACCCTTTAGCAAAAACACTTTTCACTTTTGAGATACGAACTTTATCGCCAATTTTCACATCACTTTTCACATGAGTGCATTTACGTTGGAATGATTCGCGCACTTTATCTACGTTGTCAGCATTTACATCTACTGGTCTGAGTCCAATAGAACGATGGATAGAGTGATTGTAGGCATGGAGTGTATCTTGTAGAACCTTTGTCCAATTTTGTGTCAAGTTGGCAGTAAAATGTCGCCACAAGCGATTTTTTAATGTGCGATTAAAACGTTCAACGAGTGCAGCTTTATAAGCACTCTTTACACTAAATAACTCAATGTCATGCCTCTCAAATAATCTTGTCACATGCTGATTTTCAAACTCTTTTCCTTGATCACTCTGAATTCTTTTTGGAATGCGGCCTTCTCGAAAAATTGTTTGGAATGCTTTTGCTACTCCTTTCCCTTCTTTAGTTTTTAAAGGTTGAGCCCACGCATAACGCGAGAAAATATCAATGACGGTTAAAATAAAATTATTGCCCGAGTTATGTTTTAAAATGGAGGCGACATCGCACAAATCTGCTTGCCACTGTTCATCGATGTCATGAACAATATAATGGCGGGTGCGGTACTTCTTTTTCGCTTGTTTGTGGAGTGTATATGTAGCCTGACCCTTTAACCATCGTTTCACTTGTGATTGTGGAAGACCACTCGCTTTTGATAATTTCTTGATAGATGCAAATCCTGCCGGATGCTTTACATCATAATAGATTGACTTCAAACGTTCAGTCGATGACGACTGACTCTTTTTCCTCCTTCTCATCTTTTAGTTTTCTTGCCTTTCTACATTTACAACAACTGCAGCATTTAGCTTTAGCGGTTTTGCGATCGTGTTCACATTGCTTAGGGGTTTCATTATGAGAGCTGGCGCAGCAAGTGCAAGTGACAACGACATTCACCTCTGGCGGCTCATTACATGGCAAGCAACACATCTGCTTCATATTAATAGTCTGAGAACATGTATTTCCTGGGAGGAGCTGTTTTACGTTTTCCTTTTACCAGTTTTAGTGGCGATGTAGATCTACGTCGAGTTCTTCCTCTTGTTTGCTTAGTGAGTGTGGGAGGGGATGTAGCAGGTGACGCCTTAAACCAATTTGTTGGCATTTTCATCGTCTGAATCATTGGAGTAGTAGCCACTGTTGAATCAAGTTCTTTCAATGTCTCATTATTCAAAGCAAATTTTGGCACATTATGCTTTTTCAATAGTTTAAGAAAGTATGTCCAACCAGGTGGAACATAGCCCTGACGGCGCTTTCTACGTGTCGCATACTGAATCAAGTCTTCATAACGTGAAGCATCAATCACTTTATTTTCATCTGTAATGATTTCTCCTCTATCATTTACATTGAGATGGGGTTCAATACTGTTGAAAAGAGATATGGCATGTGCGCGAGATGCTAAAGGTGTAGTAGTCGATACAGAGTCACGCATCTCATTCTTCAAGTTTTTCAATTGCTCAACAGTTTCCGATTGTAATAATACAGCACGATGTGGATCTTTGATGTGAACATTTTGCTGATAATCTATTTCTTTCCTATACATTTGATTTGCAAGAGGTTGCTTTACTTGCTGCATGGCAGTCAATTGTACATATTCATCCTGAGGAATAACAATCATGCGAGAATAAGAACTCATAGTTTGTAGATAATCATGGGAGTTTTCAAAATATCACTTCGAAATCTAAATTCTTCCGGACACTCTTGCGTAAACTCAATGAATAAGTTACCGTATGGTTTTTCAGTAGCTGCTTGAAAAATTTCAATTAAGGCTTTTGATCCTTGTCGCGCTAAAATTTCAAATTGACTTTTATCTCGCGGATTCTTGAAAATAGCATAATAGTGTGTATTCAGGTTTCGTGTACGTGCTTCTTTTCCATCAGGAAACAAATTTTGTGTGATATAGATGATAAAGCACCTTTTATGGTGTGCTGCGCGAGTGAACATATCTGTAACATCTTTTGAATTCTTACTTTCCTTTAATAAATCATCCAATACAACAACATCATTAGACTGAAGTTTATCTACTGGAATAATTCCTTCATGTCGAATAAAGTTGCGACTTTGCAATTCCTGAAACAGCGACGGTTGATAAATACCATAACACCAAATCACTCGATTGATAGGTTCCTTAAACAACTCCCTTCTTTTATCCAATAAATTCAGCGTGAAAACAGTTTTACCTGCATGAGATGGACCTGATACAGTCAGAACTTTATCACATTGAAGTCTGAAATCCATTTTATTACTTTGAGATTCAACATTTGCATAATTAACGCTTAGAGCCAAAGATATTACCCAATAGGTTGCCCACGGCAGGAGCTATCATTGGAAGTATTGCTGAAAGGAAACCGCCCTTTTGTGTTAGAGTTTTCCTCTTTCTTTGAAGGGTGACTTTAGGATTGGAGATGAAACGCAATTTCGTAGCATATCGCTTAAGTAACTTTCGTTGTTTTGGCGCTAATTTCTTCGTCCTCAACTTCCTCACATGAGAAATAATTTCACAAATGAATTTATCGTTAGCATGTCGTATAGCATTGTATCGCTGATTTGCTTTCATTCGTCGGAGAGCTTGAATGGCTGAAGAAAACTTTGAAGACTTTTTACTTTTACGTTTCGCCATTTTCCGTGTTAGTCTTTGCTAAAACCTATCTTTACCACATTTGCATAGGTACTAACTATTGCGGCATAAGTGACACTCGAAATGAGCAATATCACCGTGGTTACATTTGCAAAGTTGAATGCAATTACGTATGAAACAGCGTTGACAAAAAGCATGCTTACATCATCAATGATTAGATTGGGAAATACTTTCCTCTCCTTATCAGGATTATTACAAAAGATGCGTATAACATTGAAAGCAGCTAACCATCGTTTAAAGTCAATAAGAAGAGCACTCTCACAAGAAAAGCCATAGTCTTGCAAATATTTCAGATTAAGTCCATGAATGTGTTTTCTCGCCCATTGATCAACATTGGGATCGCAGTTGGCATGTTGATGATAGACACTAACAATCTGATATGTCCAATTGTTCATAGCAATAGCACTGAGCTCCTGTACAGGTTCACCCTCACAATCCATAAAAATGATGATAGAAGCCTAAAACGGAAATTACACATCTAAGGAAGCGTTCTATAACATATTACAAAATGAAGAATTACATCGATGCTTTTCACGACAAAATACACAAATGATATGATGGCAACGAAGAAGTGAAATGTATCTAATAAGACCACGTCTACGACACTCAAAGCACATAAGCGAATTGTCATAGGGCAGAGTTAGGAAAGGACTAGTAATTCTCCTTCTTTGATTTGCGTTTTGAGGCAGCATTCTTCTCCGACTTGCGCTTCGTACCACTGCTGTTAAGGATTTGATCAATTATGTCGTCCACGTTGGGTGGTTTTGGAATATATAGGATGAATTCCATATGCATGGAGAGAGAGACTATTTTATTATCCTTGTGTCGACCATAATATAGCCCATTCACTTTGAAAAGGATATCCCAAGTACCTTCGCCGAGCTCATAACATCTGATGGGTATTGAATGATCTCCATCCTTCTTATAGTAAGTGCACCAATGTGATACCGGTAGGCAAATGTGATTACCATCCCAAATCTTTCTATAGGGAGTATCCTTGTCATCTCTCGCCTTCCACTCTTGAGCAAGAGGAGTAGGAATGTCCATATTTAATGTCACGTACTCCTCAATAATATCAAGTTGGTGGCGAATGTACGGACTCACGGGGATCAGTATGTAGTCCCCATACTGATTGCGCATTATCTTAACATCCGTGGAAGGGAGCATTCCCGTTTGGAGTACTACGCTATGATCGTCATAACGCAAGACTTGTTTAAATTTACGCTGTAGCGGTGTAGGATTATGTACCTTGGTTGTTTCTTCCACTGGCCTCAGTTGTAGATGATCTGACCGTAGCGAACCTTGGAACGTTTGACCGCCATTTTGTCCTACTAGTGCAGCAGATGGAGTAGATGCCTGAAAATGAAAAAGATTGTATTAAGTTTACGTTTAAGGGAGGAGAGGGAGGAAAGTAGGGACTTACCATTTTAGTTGGATAATAGAATAGAGAGAGAAAATATGCGTCCGTCACTCGTGTGATTCAACGATGGAATGATTCTCACTGTGGAAGGCTCGCTATTTATATAGAAATGCTTGATTCTCATTGGATGATGATCCTCATTGGATAATAACATCAAGCTGATTCCAAATCTGAAATCCGTTTTCCCATCCGATGCTTCGTTTTAAAGCTACAGCCCAAAACGTCCCAAATTCTAACTCTCGTTTTTCGCCAATGTCCAAAAATCTTAAATGGCGTCTCACATCTAAACGAAGACAGATAGGAACAAGCCGTTTGTTTCACTGAATTTGTCTCACTCTTAGCTTTCAAACGAGCTATGGCACGACTAAATCCGTCCACTGGAAGCCAAAATCCAAGCGAGCTGTCCAGAGGGGGGGGACGTCAGCGAAAATTTTTTCTCTCCGATTGCGCTCAAATTCACCATACCGATGCAGAATTTCACGCTGAATCCGAATCTGGCCTCCGTTTTCTCATCCGATGCTTCGTTTGGGCGCTACACACCAAAACGTCCCCAATTCTAACTCTGTCGTTTTTTCGAAAAATGTTGAAAATTTTTTCTCGCCGATTGACTTGAAACTCACCATACAGATAGAGAATTTCACGCTGATTCCAAATCTGAAATCCGGTTTCCCATCCGATGCTTCGTTTTGAAGCTACAGCCCAAAACGTCCCAAATTCTAACTCTGTCGTTTTTCGCCAATGTCCCAAAATCTTAAATGGCGTCTCACATCTAAACGAAGACAGATAGGAACAATCTCACTCTTAGCTTTCAAACGAGCTATGGCACGACAAAATCCGTCCACTAGAAGCCAAGATCGAAACGAGCTCTCCAGAGGGGGGGGAAGTCAGCGAAAATTTTTCTCTCCGATTGCGTTCAAATTCACCATACCGATGCAGAATTTCACGCTGAATCCGAATCTGGCCTCCGTTTTCTCATCCGAGCACTCCTTCCACTCGAAACAGCCCATCTTACAACCCAACATTCAGCAGATTGCACGAAAAACATCACACACTATAGCCTCAAGACAAATCCTGGCGGTCGCCCAAGTCCACCACGACACTCTGTCGTTCCAGAGGGGGGTGGAGTCAGCGAACAGTTTGTGAACGTGGACCAACCTGGCCGGCACACCACGACAGACCTCTGTCGTTCCAGAGGGGGGGCGCCGGTCGGGTGTTCGCCGTTTTCTTACTACTTTCGTGCTTTTGATTAAATTTAACAGGTTATCAGCAACTTTCAAAACATAGGAAGCTGATAACATACATGTAATTTTCCTAAATTTTTGAATCCTACATTTTCACTTATCGTATTATTTTTATTGCATAAAATGATTGAGATTGATTATATTTTCTCACCTTGGTCTGGAATCTTGTCATGTAAAAGAGCATTCGATCTTGATAACCGTCCCCTTTCCGCGCACGTGACGTGATAAAGAAAGTTCGATTCCGCATCTTGTTTGACAGGATTTATAGGATATGATCTCTTCCTCACTTGTTCGACGGAAATGCAATCCTTCACGACGCTACAAAGTCAGGTGAAACTTGAAGACAGCAATTGTAAATTAAGTTCGCATTGGCTTTCCGTTGAAAAGTCGTTGAGTAACTGCAAAGCGAATGTTAACCGAAACAGTCCATCAGAAAATGATTTTGTTTCACGCTGTGCTAATGCCGAATTCCGACTCGACACCCAAGTGCTGTCAGCTTAAAGCGTGGCGCATTAATACGTTTGGCCAAGACTGCAGTAAGAGCAGACGACGTTGATCGATCCATGGTAGCATAAGAACTTTGCATGAATAGACTTCTCCGTCACGACTCACTCACCTCCTATCCTCCTATATTGTACGCATATGCCAGACTTCAGAAAACTCAGTCGATGGTTTAACAATAACATTGTTGGTGGAATTACATATGAAATACAATGAAACCCGGACTGAAGAGGTACGGATCTTGACTTCTTGTCTTGATACCTAAATTGACATCTGCCATGATAGTCGATTGTCAATCAAGAAAGTACATAACTACATGCAATTTCTACAGTACGAGGAAAATCATAGGTACTATATGGACTATAAGCTTTCGATAGGCTGCTTTCACAAGTGTAATATCATTCCGAATACTAAGCTCTACGCATGATCATTTAATGTTTATACCAGAGCTTTAAATAGTTCTAAAATTATTTTGATGAAACACATGCATCAACTGTCCATTTAAACATCACTTTCCCTACGCTATCACGTGTGTCTATACTTGGTGCATGCAGGCCTTTTACAGCAACACAACTGTAATTGTGGGCTATCAACTATTCTCGCGTTTAATATGCATTGATCTGGTGTACAGTAAAATACACCGAAGTTCCGTGTGACGAAAATATTTAATTGACTGGGATAAGTAATGAAGCATTTAACATTTTTATGACAATGACCCAGATTGGCTTTGTATATTTACTAATCTGCCTCATTCCAAACGAATCAAGCAAAGCAGCAAGAGCTTATTAGCCATTCAAAATTATTATGCCGCTTTTGTCTGATCATTTAACGCCGTGAGAAGCCCTTCAAGCTGATGACGCTTGATAAGAACAGAAAAAAATATTGCTTGCTTAGCCAATTTAGTAGGTGCTTGATATATGCTAGTAGGCATATGGTAATCATGCCTGGCAAACTTTGCCTAACCAATTTAGTAGGCGCTTGATATGGCCTACTTGGCATGTGGTAATCATGCTTTGCTTAATCAATTTAGTAGGTGCTTGATATGTGCCTAGTAGGCATATCGTGGTTTTGCGTGTTAATATGTCGCCTACTAAGTTTACCGCGCGCGTACCATGACGCTTAGCAAGCAAAACATAATTTTTTTACTCGGGCGCTCCCGCCCGCCAAAGATGGGTACTTTGAAAATGGTTCATTGCCCCATTTCGATACTCATGTTTGCTTTTTTTGCGTGAACAAAATGACTTTGACCTGTGATTACGCTACCCAGTGAAAAAGCCGAAGTCGGGCAGACTTTGGCACCGAATTCCTGCCGACTTTGGCAGTGGGAAAGAGAGCGGAAGTCCAGCCAAAGTTGGCATGCCGACTTCCAGCCAAAAAAAATACCGCCAACATACTACTTGATTCTGTTTTATCAAGTAGTATGTTGACGGTTATCATTATTCAATCTCGGGATATAAAAACACCTTTTTTAACACGATCTAAATATTATATTATAATGCCCACAAATCAGGATACTCATCATCCGGCAATTCTGACAAGAAGCGACTGTTTTTTCTCGCACAGAGCCATATTCTTTGTCTTTTGATCCGCATAAGAAGAGGTAGCTGGATCAAGTGTCCCTCATCATCTCGTGTGAATTTTCCAGGGAATCCACATCTTCCACAATCCTGTAAAAAATTATGACATAATGAAATATAACATATACCTACGGCACAGAAATTGTGGGTACCTATCAGATATAGAATTTGATGACTGGAGAAAAATAGACATAGATGTTTAAACCAAAGTTTCATGTCTTTCTCTGTAGATTTGTGTACTACAATCTGTATGCCACGTAGTGTAAACGCAACGAAAAATCTATCAATTGAAATAGTCGTAGCAGATAATTGAAGAAAATTGATGTTTCAAATGATAAAAGACATCATTTCTGTGTATAAGCAATATTTATGAATATTTTTGTAACAATCAGTTCATCAATTGACAAATCTAACAAGTTAAATAAATATACAAATACTTCTTTGTCACCGCCCATGATCATAATAAAATTTTCAGTGCTGCTCTAGTTTTAAATAGCAAATCATATTTTTATTCTATGAATGCAAGTTGCTAAGTATTCAGGATCTTTATCACCTACTATTGCATATTTCGGTGCAATACATTTTTTGACAACAAATAGAACTTATAAGATTGTTATATATTTCGCGTTTCTTTCTGAGTCACACACAATATAAATGCGATAACAATATAATGATGCCTACCAGCATGCTTTAGCCATCCTATTGATATGTCAATTACATGAAAAACAATGTCAATAACCACCAGACTTCAGGCCACATGGGAAAGGCTGTCATTTTTATCACGACACATTCAACTATGAAAAATTGAAGAGAACTTAAATTTTCAATTATTTTAAAAATGATCCATTGAAAATTTTGAATAGAACTTGAAGTTTGAACTGATAATCAATTAATCATAACAACAGGTTCATAGATCTATACATATTTTTTTAAATTGCGACTTTATGGTTCACAATTCAAGTAAATTTTGATCATTCACAATACATTTGTTGTTTTACAATTAATTACAATGATATAATGATTAATAATTAATATGAGCTTATAATAAAATAATATATATAAAAAATATGTAATAATTAATTAATGTATAATATAATGAGAATAATATGAAAAAGTTAAATATGCCTTAGCTTATGTATTCCTACACATTGATTGTAAAAAATTCTTCATTATGATTTTTCGGCATGCCTATGTTTGCTAACTTTCCATGCAGTAAATTCATTGCCTGGAGGCTGGTTTTATAACGCTAATGGAGGCCTATCATACAAAAAGATGTGATATTTGACTAATCGACCTTTAACTCATCAAGGAAAGGCAAATGATCAATATTGATTATTAGTCCGGGTGCTACTGACACTTTCTTCCTAAATTCGCGCACAAAGGACTTAATAGCATGGATTTGTAAATCTTGAAACGCTGAATACAAAGATCAAATTCTTGAGTGTCACAGCCAGTCGCTTTTGATTAAAGGCAAGGTTAAAGGATTCCCATTGGAATCCAATTCTAAAATTCAAGAAATATCTATGGTTTGTGAAATACCTGGCAATTTTTCGTACATTTTCTTTTGCAGAAAAGAAACTATTTATCAGAATGCCATGAAATTTAAAACATGATTGAGTTCAGAACATCAACTTCGATATAAAAGTTGAAGTGAGTCACATGATTCAGCATTTTATGTCTGAGATACTCTACAAAATCAGTAAAATTACCAAAATTAAATCAAGGCATGAAATTTACTCATTTTATAGAGTATCTCAGACATAAAATGCTGAATCATGTGACTCACTTCAACTGTTATATCGAAGTTGATGTTCTGAACTCAATCATATGTGCTTTAAATTTCATGGCATTCTGATAAATAGTTTCTTTTCTGCAAAAGAAAATGTACGAAAATTGCCAGGTATTTCACAAACCATAGATATTTCTTGAATTTTAGAATTGGATTCCAATGGGAATCCTTTAACCTTGCCTTTAATCAAAAGCGACTGGCTGTGACACTCAAGAATTTGATTTTTGTATTCAGCGTTTCAAGATCTACAACTTTGTTATTATTGTTCCGTTCTTCCAAAAATATATGCATGCAAATCTCTATGAAATTCTGTTCAATGCCTTATGTCACAGAAGATAATTTCATGTGCATTCTTTTAAAACTGGATTATTATGTTTCTCTATGATCTTGCTATCAATCATTCATTCGCAACAGATTGAGCCACAGCGCTTCAGAGAATTTCGCTTCATTCTATCATTTTATTTACCAAATTGCAATTTTAAAGACAATGCCATCAGTGGTTTAGATATAAAAGCACACATGCTAAAATGAATCAGTTATCAAAAAGAAATTTTGTCCAATAGAAAGCTAAGATTACAAACGCAAAAACAATTATACAGACGCAATCTACTATTTAACAATTGAGACCTGTCAGTAGCGGCAATGAGTACAGATTAATGACCACAGACCGAAGGAACAACACTCGCATCGCAGAATCTCTACTCATTGCCGCTATGACAGGTCTTAATTGTTAAATAGTAACACAATGTCAGTATCATTGTTTTTACGTTTGTAACTTCTTAGCTTTCTATTGGACAAAATTTCTTTTTGAAAAATGATTGATTTTGACATGTGGGCTTTTATACTAAAACCATTGATGAAGAAGACATTGTCATTGAAATTGAAATTTGATAAATAAAATGATAGAATGAAGCGAAGTGCTCATAACCTTTCATTATTTGTTAATAAACATTTTTAGAAAACTGAGTGAGTGATGCTATCCACTTGAATAATAATAAATGAAAACTATCCGCGTTTATTGGCCACGCTTGCTCTATTCAAGCATCAAGGAATGACAAATACAAATTGCATCTTTCACAGAAAGACGCATGCCTCAATAGAGAGAGAGCAAAACGTGGTCAAGGTACTTAGATAGCTTTCATTACTACGCTTAAGTTGACAGACCATCGTTAGATACGTACTGGGAAATGATTCATTACATTTAAATTCTACTTTTCTATGCGAGTGCGTATTGTTTGTCGCAATGAAATTGATTTCATAAATTTTTTTGAACGCAGCTGTTTTTAAAAAATTATATAATTTATTGATAGTACAGATTGTTTCATAAAAAATGGATCACCCTTAAACAGCGCCTTAACTTCAACTTTGTCTAACTCCGCCAAACTTGAACGAATTTCTCTGAAATTTGGAAGATATGTCAGTTGTGCTTACTAATATCATTGTTGGAAATTTCAAGCATGAATATTGAGTTGTTTTCCTGTTATAGATAAAAAAGTAGTGGATAATTTGATCTTCATTTAGCAATGTTACACAAAATCATACCTCGCTCTTATAAAATTACATTTGCTTCCTTTGTTATGTAATATGTTGTTCTACAAGCCAAAAGCTATCAAGCAAAACAAAAATAAAGAAAATCGGTCAATCAGAGCCAGTATAGCACCATTATTCATCAACAATAATGTAACTGCTACATGTGATTAACTGGACTTCATGTTCCATAGCTTCCTGACTTCGTTGCGGTGGTGTTGGTAGCACTCCTGATTGCTTTCAGCTAGAAATCTATCTCTTACCGGTTGAAACAATACAAAGCACAAATGAACAATAACGAGATCGCATTCACAAAAGGCAAAGTGTCAGCCTTGCTAGAACTAGTGTTTTCTTTGCGAGCTACAAGCAAGCGACTGAATGTCTCTTACACAAATGTGCTATGTGAATGTTTACGAATGAACATTGGCCAAATGACAGATCAACTTGGTGATCCATCGACTTGGTTATTTATGGATGATAATGCTACGTGTCATAGGAGTAGTAGAGTCAACAGTGTCAATTAGGGCTTAGGACATTATCTTGACCAGCTCGTTCTCCTGATCTGAGTCCCATAGAAAATGTATGGAGTATTCTAAAATGTAACGTTCGTCGTTCACTGCTACCTACAGATGGCGTATCACAACTTACGTCACTGTTAAAAAGAGAGTGGAGAAAGTTAGATCAGTCAAAAATCAACGATATCATCGAATCAATGCCTAGACGAATTGGTGATGTCATTGACAATAAGGGTAGGGCCACAAAATATTAGCTTCTTAAGAACCGTTACTGTATCATAGCTTATCAGATTATATAAGGGCATTTAAATATATTAGGGACATGAAATAACATGAAAAATGCTTTCTGTATCATATTTAGGTTTTATTTAGTCAAATTTTAGGATGATCCACTTTTTATGAAACGGACTGTATTTATTGTCTATGTCTCAGCCGCACATTGTCATCTTTTGCATAGCAATTTGATATATCGTTTATTTAATTTCATTGTTGCTAATCTGAAATGCAATATTAAACCGAATAATTTATTTATTATTATTATTGCTAGTTTCTCTTTCATCAAAGCAGAAGCCCCAACAATTCGCACAGCTAGGATATACTACTCCATGCGGCACACAGCTGCACGATTCGTATACGATTCAAACTTTTTGCGAGTCAGAATGTGTGTCACACACCAAAAGCAGTATCACACATTGGTCCGCGTGAATTGAACATGAGCAAATAAGAGGGGGAGAACAAATACAGGTGAGCAAGTATGTGATGCGAGTGGCAAGGCCAAACACACGGGAAATCTTGGCAAACAGACACAAAATACAGATTGCGCTCGCTCCGCAAAGGAGGTCATAGGCAGCAACAGACATTGCGTAATACTAATTGACTATACACTCAGACAACGAAAACAAGGAAGAAATATAGGTAGACAACTAAATGAAGGAGGATAAAAAAAGACAAATGTTAAACATGTACATGAGAAATAAACTATGCAAACACCAAACACAATAATACGGAAAATTAGATATTGTAGTTTCGAATGCTCCAAACAAGAATCATAAAATGATATAATTACTCAGTTTTAAGATAATGTCATCGTCAATGACAGCTAGGAATAGAAATTTTCTAGAGATAGTCTTTACATCCAACCTAAAGAAGCACAGCTTCCCATTTGCACCATTCGAGAACGGAGTACAACAAAAGATCACAAAATCATATATCCAAGGGAAGCTATGTAATTATTAAATATCTCTATTAAATTATCCAAATTTTCGTCGATAAACTGACAACCTGCTGAAAGGAGCAGTGTCGAACATCTCGCGATTTTATCAAATACGCAGAATTCAGGGCATATGATTTCATTGAATGTTGATCAAGTACGGAGTTTCATGATTTTACTGTACATGCACTATATATTTCACATGTAAATATTTTCTTTTTTAAATTGCACTGTTCCGTCCAACACTTTGGTTTCGTCATATCGAATAAAATACGAAGTTCACAAAAGATTCAGACAGAATCATGCATGAGAATTTTAAATATGGAAGTTTTGTTTTTTGAATATCCATTAAACCGCATCGCACTCTATTAACTTGATATTACCCAATCGCACCAATACAATCATCAATATAATTTCTTGAAATTTGAAATCAATAACTTCTCAATATTTGTCTTTTCATTAAAATTAGGCTATTATGTTTTAATATTTAACGAATAGGACTATTTGAAAGTTGTCAAGATATAAGCAGACTCATTGACAGCTGGCGCACGATAGATGAATATATATTTCATTCCAAAACTATTTGGTAAGCTTCAGCATCTATATAATTAATGCCAAGCAGAGATTGAGTCATATGCAGTTAGTTTTGACAAGATGACGGACCCAGGTGCAAGCGATCTTTCTTTTTTTGCAAAATGATGTCATGATGGCATGTAAATGCCATCTTGCATAATAAAGAGAAATATCACTTACACTGGGTAATTCTGCTTATTCAAAACTATATATAAAAATAATTTCGTGAAATATAACTTATTCAGTTGATCATTTATTTTCAGCAACCCCTACATGTGCAGAAAAGAAATTAGACATCTCACCTGCAAGTTCAGGCCATTGACGATATCAATCATTGGAACACATTTTGAGATCATATGCATCAGGGTCCCGACTACGTGAGAATGCCGATCATGAGATGATTTTCAAAGATCTGTTTCTGTCAGCGAACAATGTCGGAGATAAAGTCGCTAAATATGAAGAGTGAATCAAATCACAAATGTTTTGTAAGATGACAAAGGCAGAAGTTTAATCACGGCAACTGCCTATATCTGCAACTTGAAAAGATCCATAAATGACTTCTGCGAATTGATTGTGAAGGTCGAAAAGCTGGTAGCAGATTTGAATTTCCTTCTGAATGTCCAAAGAAGCAAATGGTGATCAAGCATCGTTTTAAAAAGTTGGGTAGTACTTTTGATCGTAGGCAGTAAACTGTTTCACAGGAACACGAATCTAAGACCGATGCGCTGCGCAAGTAGAATATGAATGACTCCATGACCTCTGCATCCTTTCTTTCTCGCTGTCATGTGATGATTGAGACACGTCGATTGAAGGTCGCTAAACATCAGTAGCCCAGGCGGGAACACGGAAATATTTTGTGCGCGCGATTCTCCTTTACTCGCGGAGCACAAGTAACATGAAATGATGTCCGCGAGCGATATCTTTTCTCCCTGTCATTGTCATGTGAATGAGGCGCGTCGATTGAAGGTCGCTAAATAGCCTGGGTAGGCGTATGGAAATAATTTGCGCGCGCAGTTCTCCTTCAGTAATGAAATGTGAGGTTTGCGTCGGAAGACATAGGCCTACATAAAAAGGATCAACTGGAGTGCGTTCTTCTGATATTGAACTATTGCAATTGAAATAAATGCAAAAAAGTGCAGACGCAAAATTTTGATTTCATAATAGTATATCATATCATGCGAAATAATTATGATTTCATAAATCAAATAAATTTTTAGGAAATTTATGGGGAGAAATTTTTGATGCATTTTTACGCAGGATTTGCATAAAGATCAATTTGTTTTCGAAGATGAACATTAGTAGAGTTTACAAAAACTATTTAGGAAATAGACAGCAAGAAGTGAGTGAGGGAGAGAGAAAGAGAGAAGATGAACGACAGAAAGAGATATGACGAGAGAGGGAGAGAACAAGAAGATAAAGAAGAGAAGTGAGCTGAGGAGAGACAAGAAATGGAAGAGGAGATAAGTGAGTAGAAAGAGAAGAAACGAGAAAGTGACGAGTTCCTCAGGCTTTTTGCCTTACTTTTGAAATTCGAAAGCGATTATGGACGAAATTATTAGGAAACATCGGTAACACAAAATCAATATGATCAATATCAATAGTAATGAGTAAAGTATTATCCATAAATGCAGGGTCTACAAATTATTGTTAAGTATGAATTAAAAAGATCTAATAAGCAATAAAAAATTAGGGCTAATTAGGGCTTACTGATATCGATAGCACTTAATAATGAAGTAGGCCAACTGGTACCCGAAGAGACCAAAATGATGCATTTGTTAAAAATAGTACCGGAACTCCGGTTAGGCTTAGGTGATATGCAAATAATTTATACTGAAAGTTTTTAATCAATGAATCACATAATCGTATTGAAAATTATTCCAATTGTGGTGAAAGAATGCATTACTTCTCCACCTTATTTGCATATATACAATGGAAACAATTCATAAACAGGTAAAAATATGTAATACCAAACCAACGACAACACAGAAGTAAGCAGAACTACTAATTGTGTTGCCAAACTCTGAGGGAAGTGGGACCAATTTCGGTTGCCAAATTATGCGCCAGCTTGGCATGCCAACTTTTGCCAACATAATAAAAATCTATACACTGATAAAAGATCAATCACAAACTGTCTAGATTCAACTGTGAGCATCATTTACTTTGTTTTATCATGATTTCTTTACTCAAAAGTACTAGATTTCGAAATTAAAAAATTATGCCGACTCATGCCAACCGGCGGAAGTCAGACCGACTTCCGGCCGACTTTGGCTTTCACACTGGGTACGTACAGCGCTATCAAATTGACTATTTGAAAATATTTGAACACATTCGTTTTTCTGTGCTATAGCCTAAATCTTCGAGAGCAAAGCAATGGCAGCATGCCGAAGAATTAATATTGATATAAATTGGTGATCTCAATCAAAATGATGTGGGTTTGAATACACTAGAACTTCCCTAATTGCTGGTGAAACAAATTGAATTGTTTATGCTTCTTGCTATGGTATTTGATGTCTCAGCTTTTTTTACTTAGGCCTATTGTGTCTTGCATGTAATGCGTAATGCCTACAGTAGGCATGCGCTAATTGAAGATCATAATGATAAATACAATATTATACATCAATTCACTTAGCATAATGCTCTTTTAAGACTCCTTTATCATTAAAAATGCTATTAATCTAAGAACATTCTCTTTCATTTTATAAATTTTCATATTTCATGAGCTTGAAAACCGTTAGAATGGATATGCAGTTTATGTCTAATGAAGTTGAACAGGAGAGCAATAAATAGAGGTAGGTACTAGTTTCATTGATCAAATTTATTACGTAGCTTAATTAATCAAGTTATCAAGCAATAGAAAAAAATTGAAGTTCACATGAAATGACGACTAGCGAATGTAATTATCAACATGCAAATTGTGAAGTTGGTTCCATAGACCGTCTGAGCTAATTTATAACAAAACTTTACGACGGGTGCGGCATGGATGAATTGATCCGATAAGGAACATAAGAATGCAAAATATCATGAGTATGCTATCATCTTAGAGTAGTACTAACACACCGCTCATCTGG